>JZKD02S1674170.1:573195-594159 GCA_000966675.3 Picea glauca
AGGAAGACCAGGATTAGACAGAGTGGTGGACATACATGGCTTTGTTGATGCAGACTGGGCTAGAGATATGGATCACATAATATCTACAAGTGGGTATGTGTTTAACCTATTTGGAGGAGAAATCAATTGAATGAGCAAAAGACAGGTTGTAGTGTCACTCTCAACTACAGAAGTTGAATACATGGCAGCCACTCATGTAAGCAAGGAAGCAGTATGGTTACAAAGATTGTGTTTAGGTATTGGGTTGGTACAACAAGTAGTGAGATTAGATTGTGACAGTCAGAGTGCAATATTTCTAGAAAATAACCCATCTTATCATTCGAAGACAAAGCATATTGATGTTCAGTATCACTTTGTGAGAGACATGGTTGAGGAAAAGAAGGTGTTGTTGGAAAAGGTTGACACTTTGAAGAATGTTGCAGATTCATTGACAAAGTCTATGAGCACAGAAAAGTTATCCTGGTGTAGAGTAACAATGGGCATTGCTGCCCCGGATTGTTGACTATATAATCCCCTGGACCCCTAGATGCAAAGAAAACAACAAGTGGGAGAATGTTGGGTATGTGTTATATTCTTTGCATGTGTGTGTGTGGGCGTGTCAGATTCAACAATTGCATCTGACGATCCCTCTAGTAGTGCAATTTGTGTCTTGTGCGTTGGTCGCTTTCCTAGAGGGGTCCCAGGGGGGGCCAGGTATGCCCCCCCCCTGGTTATGCCCAGTGTTCGGGGCAGCAACCCAAATTCATTTTTTGGGTGGTTTTTGCTATTTTTAGTGGATTTTGCTATTTTTAGTAGTTTTCTAAATTAATCCTGGATTAAGGGATTAGGGTTTTGGTTTCTACAGAATACCTAAAAAAATTGTATATATTGTGTGGTGAATGGTGAAATTTGATATAATGAATATAAGAAAGGTTTTCTTGGTTGAGGGTTTCCGGTATAAAATCTTTGTGTACTCTGTGTATGACCCATTGATTAAATTCTATTTTTCTTAAGAATCTATATGCATTGATTTACTTCACAGGTTTAAAACTTACACTTGCTTAAAGGAAAGATGATAACCCTATGTGGAAGAGTTACTAATGTACCTATTATCATCCATGCAACATCAACTGAAGAGGAATTTGAAGTCATTAAGTTTGTTGTGAACAACGCCCTGTTCCCACTTTTGTTAGGAAAGACTTGGATCGAGAAGGATCAGATCAAAAGGAAAGAAGATGAAGAAGCTACAAAAAAGAAGAAGCAAGAACTTAGGGATTTCATAGATAGAAAAATAGATTGACTGATAGAAGAACGAGAATTCAAGTCGAAGCAACATAACACAAGAGAAGTAGTCGTCAAAGTTGAAAGAATGCAATAAGGTTTGAAGGACCTATCCATGCAAGAAAGAAGAATGCCCACCCAAGAATTAGTAAGAGAAGGGATATTAACTTCGAACCCTTTGAGAGCACATCAACAATGCGAAGTCACTATGCTAGGAGAAGATAGGAATAAAAATGGAAAGAGGAATCCAGAAATAGTTAGAGAGACTCTGATCACAAGAAAGAAGGAAAGGAAGCTCAGTAAGAAGAAATCCAAGTTGGAAAATCTTCAAGCAAAGATACAGAGAGAAAAGGACCAGTTACTCACAGAGTAGAATATGGTCAAAGAAGCAGTGAATAAAGAACTTCGCTCTGTTCCAGGCTTGGCACAGGAGGAACATGAGTCAGTTGAGTTTAAAGTGGTGAAGCTCGCTGAGGCCATCCAATAGCTTTAAGCGAGGATAACGGAGTTGGAGATCCAAGCAATACCAAGCACTCCACAGGAGTGCGTGATCAGAGGGAGGAAGCCCCTAAGAATGCAGTCGAAAGGATCAGCTCCCTCGCCTCATAATGATAACAACTAAGCGATAGAAGCACACATACTTAGGAACACCTCAAAAAATATTCAGAGCTAAGGAAAATGGAAGCACAGTTACAGAAGGTGCCATTGCAGGCACCATCAGTACAGGCGCAGATGAAGCTACTCACTGCAGTTGAGAGAATGAAGACATCACAAGAGCAGAACGCGGTGCAGAAACAGATCACTTCCATCTAGGGCAGAGTAATGGAAGTTATGCAGAATCTGCAACCTGTGCAGGATGAAGCCTGCAATGTCTTCAAATAAATTGAAGGACAAGGCTTGCACCTCGACTAGATGGTTGCAACAATGGAACAACACCTAGAAGGGCCTATTACAGAGCAGGTGATCCAAGAGCTTGTTGTGTAGGAGGCTCAGGTGAAGCATCAAGTCAAGGCAGCTCGAGTGAAGCTTGAGGCCTTCGAAGCAGCGTTGCCCAGATTTGAATGACTCGGGATGAGTCATAGGTGAGCGTTGGGGGCCTGTTGGCCCTCGACCAAGTTTTGAGGAAATCTTGGTCAGGTTTGACCACTTTTTGAACTTTGACAGGCTGGTCGAAGATGGAGTGCCCACGCAGAGATGAGATCGCATATCTCACTTGTTTTGTGGGATTTGTGGACCCAAAAAGAGGTTCTTAGGGTTTTTGTAATGGGTTATGGGATGTCGGACCATGGGTTTACCCATGATTAGGATTTTTTGTAAATGTAAAAGTATAAATAAGTAAGAATGTAATGTAGAAAGAAGTCAATCGCTTGCAAGGCTAAGTGCAAGTAGTTGTATTTCTTAGTGCAATAGAAAGTGTATGTAAGGCTCTGTGCTTGATAGAGAAGTGGGCTTTGTGCAGTGACCTAGTTTTGGGAAGGAGAATCTGGCACTCAGTGTGCAGATCTATTTGCCTCTGCAAAGCTTAGCTCTATGGCTTAGTGCATAGGAGCAAATGAATGTAAGAGATTCAGAATAATAATAGAGAAGACGAAGCATTCGGTGGACGTAACCCCACACTGCGGTGAACCATGTATATCTTGTGTCTCTAGTGTGCTATGTGCTATGTTGTGTTTCCATTTATCTGTTTAGTAATTTTTTTATGGTGTAAGATGGATACATGTGATATTTCTTAGTGCTTTATGAATGAATGTTAGATATAACTCTATGATGTGTGCTAAGTGGTTGAAGTGATTAATCTTTGTTGTTACTATGTTGATCTATCTTAGGGTTTGTTCTGCAATGTTAATGAAAGATAATGAACTGACGCATATCATATTAAGTACTTTGCAACTTGCTATAATCACATATCTCTATCCCATCTTGGTTATAGACACATGAGTCCTGTAACCCCCCCTACCTCTACCTCGGGTGAGACTTCGCCTGCTTCGTAGGTGTTTTTGAAAGGGCTGGTAGTTAGCATTTTGTTGGTGTGTTGTTAAAGCATTGAACCCTCGGTCTACCCCTGTGCCAACATCCTTATAATTGGGCTCAAATCCAGGAATTTCATGGAATTATCTTAGTTTGAAATTATCAAAATGATTAGCAAATTCATCCCGATGGGAAATTATTTTGACAATGATTTCCCCAATTTTCCAAGGTAATGGAATGAAGTGTGCCTAAATCTTGTATTTTTTACAAACTTCAATGACAAATAATTTATTTGAAACATATAAAGGGAGTAAGTAGGGTTTCTCCTCGAATCCATATAGTATTATGAAACTAAAATCATCCAAGGTTTCAAAAATTCCCTTTCATGCCAAAAGAAAAGAAAATTCGATAGACAATCTTCATGTGTTGGGACCATAGACTAGCTTCTTGAAAGTAGACAAGAAATAATTTTGAACTTCATAAAAAATATATGGAGCTTTGTGTTTCCATAATGTAAGATACAAAAATTGTACAGGGTATTTGCCAAAATCAACAATCATTGTGCAAGGGAAATCTTCAAAGATATGGAAGTATTCTATTGCGAAAATCAAGTAGGAACTCATGAAGAATTTCTTATTTTTCCAAAAGTTTACAAGATGAAAGTAAAATTTTATCTAAATAATTCAATCCCAGTCAAATAAAATGCTCTCATGGACAGAGAGGTGCAAGACATACAATACACATGTTGGGACAGTAGTCGTAGATTCCTACCCAATGATTCTGGTGAATAACTAGGAAAACTCTTTATAAGGGTATTTCAAAGAACATACCTCTATATGGGTGGAATTTTCAGAGTATTCCAATGAATTCAATAGAAAATTATCTAATATTTTCATCCCTCCATGGTTGGCCTTTGGAAAGGCATATTCTTATAAACATTTGAATGTTGTGGTAGGCTTGAGGAGTCTGAGCATCCTTCTAAATATTGTGGGTGGCAAAGAAATAGGAGTATTCCCCTGCAACTGAATAATACTATTTTCGTTGTTGAAGTTGTCAAAACACAAGAAAATGAGCTCCTTGAAATATGATACTTTTGGCATACATCCTGCCAATGCTATTCTAGAAGTCCATACCTTGTTTGAATTATTTTCTTCAAGAGGGAGTGTTGTATATCATTTAAATGTCTCATGCCATTGAAAAGTGTGGTCTTCATGTCCTAATGTATTCACAGTGTTCTCACGATAGAGCTCTTTTATTTTATTGGGCATATTTGGCAAAGGCTGATTAGAATGAAAAGGTGGTGTTTCTGTCATAAAAATAATTTATATTGTATATTTTAATTCATTTACTAAATTCATGTAGTGCCAAAGGGTATCCAAATGTTCTTGTAACTGATCCTTAGAGAATAGAATTGAATTCACTATCAAATTTTGGTCCCTGAACTCTTTTGTCAAATCAAAAGGTTTTAGAAATAAATCACCCCTCTTGCCATTTATGTTATCACATTCCTCGCGTGATTATTTTAAGCATTCAATCATTTTTAACCTTCCAACATTAATATTCCTTAATCTAATTTTTGATTGGAGATATTGTTCTCTCCTTTGCATGTCATTTGTATTAGATATTTAAACAAAGAATGTGCCAACAACTTCCTAGTAGAATTTTTCATCATTATCCAAGTCCTTTTGGAGATATTCTTTGAAAATTGTAATCCTTGAAGAAAGTATAGTAGAACTAGTACCCAGTTTCCATATCTTAAAGATCAAGGAAATTATTTTTTTTATATTCTCTCCAATGTATTGTCTCGTGATTGTCAATAATTTTGAAGCACCCCTTATCCTAGAGCTATATTCTGGAATGTCTTCCAAAGTATTGAGAGGTTGGATGGTGGCAATTGTTTCAGCAAATAGAGGCTTCGATGGTGAGGAAGTCTCTAATTCTATTATTTTTTCTTTCAAGATTTGGTTTTCTATTTCAATTTCAACAATTTAGAACTTGAGTGCTCTCTAGTTACTTCATGAGGGTTTTACCCCATGTAGATCAATCTCAGAGTTCCATTTCTCAACAACCTTTTCATTTTTTAGATTAATTTTTTCAATCAACAATTTTTTAGATTCTCTGTTGAAATTCGTGTGGTGTAATGTGATAGAATCTTCTTCAAAAATATATGACTCCTGAAAATCCATCTCTTGTGCTATTTCTCTATTTTCCAACAATATTTGTGCGTCCCAATAAAACTCTTATTCTTCATCATCCATTTCCATGTCTTCTGGTCCAGGTACTGGAATTTCTCCTTGTTGAGTTACATCTCTTTTCCTTTTGAGTGCTATAGGGGAAATATGAGTTTTACCAATGTTTCCTTTTGGAGGGTTTTCATCCCCTCCATCAACAGAATTTCCCGAATGGGAATTTTTTGGGCCAAGATTGCTTCCTTGGGTTCAGTGTTTTGTCGAAGAATTCCTCTATGACACATTCGGTGAAGTGGGGTTAGGGTTACCACTTCTCGTGGTTCAACCCTTCTGTTTATGTTGGTAATTAGTGTTGGCCAAGGTATCAAGATAACCATGAAATTTTTCAAGGATGGATTCCATGGGGTTCTGATTATCCCCACCTCCTTCTTTAAATTGAGTGGTCTTCACAAAGGATGAGCCATAGTCAACTACAGATATATGTGCTATAAAAAATCATTGGGGTCAAATCTTGGAATTTTAGGGAATTCTCTTAGTTTGAAATTATCAAAATGATTAGCAAACTCATCCCGATGGGAAATGATTTTGACAATGATTTTTCCAAGGTGATGGAATGAATTGTTTTTTTTCTCTTCTCGTTGAAGAAGTATGCCTAGAGATTGTATTGTTTACAAACTTCAATAAAAATTAATTTATTTGACACATAGAAAGGGAGTAAGGAGGGTTTCTCCTCGAATCTGTATAGTATTATGAAACTAAAATCATCCAAGGTTTCAAAAATTCCCTTTCCTGCCAAAAGAAAATCAACTTCAATAGACAATATTGATGTGTTGGGACCATATACTAGCTTCTTGAAAGTAGACAATAAATCATTTTGAACTTCATAAAAAATATATGGAGCTTTTTGTTTCCATAATGTAAGATATAAAAATTGTACATGGTATTTTCCAAAATCAACACTCTTTGCACAAGGGAAATCTTCAAAGATATGGCAGTATGCTATTGCGAAAATCAAGTAGAAACTCATGAAGAATTTCTTATTTTTCCAAAAGTTTACAAGCTAAAAATAAGCTTTTATTGAAATAATTCAATCCCAGTCAAATAAAATGCTCTCATGGACAGAGAGGTGCAAGAGATACAATACACATATTGGTACGGTGGTCATAGATTCCTACCCAATGATTATGGCGAATAACTAGGCAAACGCTTTATAAGGGTATTTCAAAGAACATACCTCTATATGGGTGGAAGTTTCAGAGTATTCCAATGAATTCAATAGAAAAAATTTTAATATTTTCATCCCTCCATGGTTTTCCTTTGGAAAGTCATCTTCTTCTAAACTTTTGAATGTTGTGATAAGCTCAAGGAGTCTGAGCATCCTTCTAAATATTGTGGGTGCCATAGAAATAGGAGTCTTCCCCTCCAACTGAATAATATTATTTTCACGGTTGAAGTTGTCAACACACAAGAGAATGAGATCTTTGACATATGATACTTTTGGCATACATCAATAGACAATATTGATGTGTTGGGACCATATACTAGCTTCTTGAAAGTAGACAATAAATCATTTTGAACTTTATAAAAAATATATGGAGCTTTGTGCTTCCATAATGTAAGATATAAAATTTGTACATGGTATTTTCCAAAATCAACACTCTTTGTGCAAGGGAAATATTCAAAGATATGGAAGTATGCTATTGCAAAAATCAAGTAGAAACTCATGAAGAATTTCTTATTTTTCCAAAAGTTTACAAGCTAAAAATAAACTTTTATTGAAATAGTTCAATCCCAGTCAAATAAAATGCTCTCATGGACAGAGAGGTGAAAGACATACAATACACATATTGGTATGGTGGTCATAGATTCCTACCCAATGATTTTGGCGAATAACTAGGCAAACGCTTTATAAGGGTATTTCAAAGAACATACCTCTATATGGGTGGAAGTTTCAGAGTATTCCAATGAATTCAATAGAAAATTTTCTAATATTTTCATCCCTCCATGGTTGTCCTTTGGAAAGGCATCTTCTTCTAAACTTTTGAATGTTGTGATAAGCTCAAGGAGTCTAAGCATCCTTCTAAATATTGTGGGTGCCATAGAAATAGGAGTCTTCCCCTCCAAATGAATAATATTATTTTCATGATTGAAGTTGTCAACACACAAGAGAATGAGATCTTTGAAATATGATACTTTTGGCATACATCCTACCAATGTTTGAAATATGATACTTTTGGCATACATCTAGAAGTCCAGACCTTGTTTGAATTCTTTTCTTCAAGAGAGAGTGTTGTATATCCTTTAAATGCCTCATGCCATTGAGAAGTGTGGTCTTCATGTCCTAATGTATTCACAGTATTGGTACACTAGAGCTCTTTTATTTTATTGGGCATATTTGGCAAAGGCTGATTAGAATGAAAAGGTGGCATTTCTGTCATAATAAGAATTTATAGTGTAGATTTTAATTCATTTAATAAATTCTTTCATTTACTTATTTAATATCATATTTCGTAGCTTTAAGTTTTAACTTCATTATTTTATTTGTCCTTAAAGCGGGGAAATTATTTGTGTCATTAAAACAATTTTTAATTCACCTCATAGGTCAACTGATTTGTCAGTACAATCATTAATGTTCTCAAGAAATGGGATTATGTGTCGGGATGTATGGAAAATGTTTAAGTATGAAGGTGTGAAATGAGTGATGGGGAGTGTGAAATGATGATTGTGGGATTTCATGATTACAAGATTGCGGGATATGGAAGGGAAGATATAGGGGAGTTTCGCATCTGCAACTTGAAAATATACTAAGTAAAAGAAAGAACAAATTGTATGTTGAAGGGGAAAAGAGGGTCATTTTGGAGTGAACAGAATGTGGGTTTATGGGGTTACGGGGTTGTGGAACATCATTTGTAGGACCTGCCTCTCCTTGGCACTTGTCATAATTGAACCAACAAGGTTCAGATCCAAATTCATCTGCAACACATGTAAGGCCCTTCCTTAGTGTTTTGTTGAAACCCTGCTTGCCTTAGAGAGTTGTGAATTTCTATTAATAAAGGTTAGTGGTATAGTGGATAGGTGGTTGTTATCGCACAAGTTTTAGGTTGGGAAAATCTCGACCCAACTACCAAACGGAGACAACTTAGAGAACACCTACCCATTGTCACCTTAGGTAGGTATTATCGTCACTTTAGAGATGAGAGAATCACCTCAAGACTCTTTCTCAAGACTTTTTTCACTATCTATCTTGACCTTCAGTGATAGAGAGTGAAAAAAGTCTTGAGAAAGAGTCTTGGTGGTAGACAAAGGTTTCCAAGAGGCAAGATTGCTTACAAATATTGATTGTATCTGCCCGAGACACAAGAACAAGCCAAATATATGCATATAATGTTAGATGGAAAAAAATGTTAAGATTGTTATCCATGATTGAATAAGTAAACAAAAGTATATATCAACAAGAAATTAGTTATTAGAGATGCTAAACAATTGCTAAAATTCCAAAAAATGATGCAAGAGATAAGCTAGATAAACACTAGTAATACTCAAGAATGAAAGCATAAGACTTTAGCAATGAAACAAGGTTGTAATAAAAGGTGTTTTCAGAGATATTTTGCAGCCTTATGGCTGTAGAAAACAATTTTTTATAGTAGTAAATCCAACCACTAAAACTTACAAAGAGTCCACCCAAAAGTTGCGCTAGTCCTAGTAGATTATCTTGGCAAACTTTTAGCAAATTCTGACGGTTGAAAAGCAAGTTAAAAGTAAATAAAGAGATATTTTTCTGCATCCCTAATGGTTGTATCTTTTAATGAGATATAACTATAAGAATACTAGGCCAATCAAGATTCCCTAGTGGCCTTAACAAGCCCTTAGCATGCAAAAAATTGTCCAATTGAAACAAGATTAGTATCTCATAAAATCATGTTTACCGAGGCAAATAATTTATTTCTCCAATGAAAAAAATCAGATTAGTGCCTTTATAACTGGGTGAATGGGGTCTTTAAAACACAATCTGGATAAAAAAATATCCCTAGGGGTGGAAATCCTATTACTCCCTAGGGTATGCCAACCAACCTAGGGAAAATCTAGGAGGGTGTACACACTTGTACTTCTCCTGAAAACCCTTGTTCAAGAATGACTCATAACTTTAGCAATAAGATGAAGCATTAATGGAGGGTGTATCCAACATACTCCTACTAGGGTTTCCACCACAAAAAACCAAGAATGAGCAAGAAAGAACCAACACATGCATATTTTTCCTTACCAATTCCAAGAAAAGAGATATCAAACCCTAGTTCACCATGCAAATTACCATCCAAGAGAAAAAGAGTAAGCCTTNGTAACAATGGGCATTGTTGCCCTAGATTGTTGACTATATAATCCCCTAGACCCCTAGATGCAAAGAAAACAACAAGTGGGAGAATGTTGGGTATGTGTTATATTCTTTGCATGTGCGTGTGTGGGCGCGTCAGATTCGACAATTGTGTCTGACAATCCCTCTAGTAGTGAAATTTGTGTCGTTTGTGATGGGCGCTTTCCTAGGGGGGTCCCAGGGAGGGCCAAGTATGCCCCCCCTCTGGTTACGCCCAGTGTTCGGGGCATCACCCCAAATTCTTTTTTTGGGCGGTTTTTGCTATTTTTAGTGGATTTTGCTATTTTTAGCAATTTTCTAAATTAATCCCAGATTAAGGGATTAGGGTTTTGGTATCTACAGAATACCTAAACAAATTGTATATATTGTGTGGTGAATGGTGAAATTTGATATAATGAATATAAGAGAGGTTTTCTCGGTTGAGGGTTTCCGGTATAAAATCTTTGTGTACTCTGTGTATGACCCATTGATTAAATTCTATTTTTCTTAAGAATCTATATGCATTGCTTTACTTCACAGGTTTAAAACTTACACTTGCTTAAAGGAAAGATGATAACCTTATGTGGAAGAGTTACTAATGTACCTATTATCATCCATGGAACATCAACTGAAGAGGAATTTGAAGTCATTAAGTTTGTTGTGAACAACGCCATGTTCCCACTTTTGTTAGGAAAGACTTGGATCGAGAAGAATCAGATCAAAAGGAAAGAAGATGAAGAAGCTAAAAAAAAAAAAAAGCAAGAACTTAGGGATTTCATAGATAGAAAAATAGATCGACTGATAGAAGAATGAGAAGTCAAGTCGAAGCAACATAACACAAGAGAAGTAGTCGTCAAAGTTTAAAGAATGCAATAAGGTTTGAAGGACCTATCCATGCAAGAAAGAAGAATTCCCACCCAGGAATTAGTAAGAGGAGGGATATTAACTTCGAACCCTTTGAGAGCACATCAACAATGAGAAGTCACTATGCTAAGAGAAGATAGGAATAAGAATGGAAAGAGGAATCTAGAAATAGTTAGAGAGACTCGGATCACAGGAAAGAAGGAAAGGAAGCTCAGTAAGAAGAAAGCCAAGTTGGAAAATCTTCAAGCGAAGATACAGAGAGAAAAGGACCAGTTGCTCGCAGAGTAGACTATGGTCAAAGAAGCAGCGAATAAAGAACTTCACTCTGTTCTAGGCTTGGCATAGGAGGAACATGGGTCAGTTGAGGTTAAAGTGGTGAAGCTCGCTGAGGCCATCCAATATCTTTAAGCGAGGATAACGGAGTTGGAGATCCAAGAAATACCAAGCACTCCACAGGAGGTGCGCGATCAGAGGGAGGAAGCCCCTAAGAATGCATTCGAAAGGATTAGAGCCCTCACCTCATAATTCAAACAACTAAGCGATAGAAGCGCACATACTTAGGAACACCTCAAAAAATATCTAGAGCTAAGGAAAATGGAATCACAATTACAGAAGGTGCCATTGCAGGCACTGTCAGTACAGGCGCAAATGAAGCTACTCACTGCAGTCGAGATAATGAAGACATCACAAGAGAAGAACGCGGTGCAAAAATAGATCACTTCCATCTAGGGCAGAGTAATGGAAGTTATGCAGAAGCTGCAACCTGTGCAGGATGAATCCTACAAGGTCTTCGAATAAATTGAAGTACAAGGCTCGCACCTCGACCAGATGGTTGCAACAATGAAACAAAACCTAGAAGGGCCTATTACGAAGCAGGTGATCCAAGAGCTTGTTGAGTAGGAGGCTCAGGCGAAGAATCAAGTTGAGGTAGCTCGAGTGAAGCTTAAGGCCTTCGAAGCAACATTGCCCATATTTGAGTGACTCGGGACGAGTCATAAGTGAGCATTGGGGGCCTGTTGGCCCTTAACCAAGTTTTGAGGAAATCTTGGTCATGTTTGACCACTTTTTGGACTTTGACAGGCTGGTTGAAGATGGAGTGCCCACGCAAAGCTGAGATCGCAGATCTCACTTGTTTTGTGGGATTTGTGGACCCAAAAAGGGGTTCTTAGGGTTTTTGTAATGGGTTATGGGATGTCGGCCCATGGGTTTACCCATGATTAGGATTTTTTGCAAATGTAAAAGTATAAATAAGTAAGAATGTAATGTAGAAAGAATTCAATCACTTGCAAGGTTAAGTGCAAGTAGTTTTGTATTTCTTAGTGCAATAGAAATTGTATGTAAGGCTCTGTGCTTGATAGAGAAGTGGGCTTTGTGCAGTGACCTAGTTTTGGGAAGGAGAATCTGGCACTCAGTGCGCAAATCTATTTTCCTCTGCGAAGCTTAGCTCTGTGGCTTAGTGCACAGGAGCATATGAATGTAAGAGATTCATAAGAATAATAGAGAAGACGAAGCATTTGGTGGACGTAACCCCACACTGCAATGAACCATGTATATCCTGTGTCTCTAGTGTGCTATGTGTTATGTTGTGTTGCCATTTATCTGTTTAGTGATTTTTTTATGGTGTAATATGGATACATATGATATTTCTTAGTGCTTTATGAATGAATGTTAGATATAACTCGGTGATGTGTGCTAAGTGGTTGAAGTGATTAATCTTTGTTGTTATTGCATTGATCTATCTTAGGGTTTGTTCTACGATGTTAATGAAAGATAATGAACTGACGCATATCATATTAAATACTTTGCGACTTGCTATAATCACAGATCTCTATCCCATCTTGGTTATAGACACCTGAGTCCTGTAACCCCCCCTGCCTCTACCTCGGGTGAGACTTCGCCTGCTTCGTAGGAGTTTCTGAAAGGGTTGGTAGTTAGGGTTTTGTTGGTGTGTTGTTGAAGCGTTGAACCCTGGGTTTGCCCCTGTGCCAACATCCTTCTTTAAATTGAGTGGTCTTCACAAAGGATGATCCATATTCAACTACATACATATGTGTTGTAAAAAATAATTGGGCTCAAATCCTGGAATTTCATGGAATTCTCTTAGTTTGAAATTATCAAAATGATTAGCAAATTCATCCCGATGGTAAATTCTTTTGACAATGATTTCCCCAATTTTCCAAGGTAATGGAATGAAGTGTGCCTAGATCTTGTATTTTTTACAAACTTCAATGACAAATAATTTATTTGAAACATAGAAAGGGAGTAAGTAGGGTTTCTCCTCGAATCCATATAGTATTATGAAACTGAAATCATCCAAGGTTTCAAAAATTCCCTTTCATGCCAAAAGAAAAGAAAATTAGATAGACAATCTTCATCTGTTGGGACCACAGACTAGCTTCTTGAAAGTAGACAAGAAATAATTTTGAACTTCATAAAAAATATATGGAGCTTTGTGTTTCCATAATGTAAGATACAAAAATTGTACAGGGTATTTGCCAAAATCAACAATCTTTGCGCAAGGTAAATATTCAAAGATATGGAAGTATTCTACTGCGAAAATCAAGTAGGAACTCATGAAGAATTTCTTATTTTTCCAAAAGTTTACAAGATGAAAATAAAATTTTATCGAAATAATTCAATCCCAGACAAATAAAATGCTCTCATGGACAGAGAGGTGCAAGACATACAATACACATATTGGGACAGTAGTCGTAGATTCCTACCCAATGATTCTGGTGAATAACTAGGCAAACTCTTTATAAGGGTATTTCAAAGAACATACCTCTATATGGGTGGAATTTTCAGAGTATTCCAATGAATTCAATAGAAAATGTCTAATATTTTCGTCCCTTCATGGTTAGCCTTTGGAAAATCATATTCTTATAAACATTTGAATGTTGTGGTAGGATCGGGGAGTCTAAGCATCCTTCTAAATATTGTGGGTGGAAAATAAATAGGAGTATTCCCATGCAACTGAATAATACTATTTTCATTGTTGAAGTTGTCAAAACACAAGAAAATGAGCTCCTTGAAATATGATACTTTTGGCATACATCCTGCCAATGTTATTCTAGAAGTCCATACCTTGTTTGAATTCTTTTCTTCAAGAGGGAGTGTTGTATATCATTTAAATGCCTCATGCCATTGAAAAGTGTGGTCTTCACGTCCTAATGTATTCACAGTGTTCACACAATAGAGCTCTTTTATTTTATTGGGCATATTTGGCAAAGGTTGATTAGAATGAAAAGGTGGTGTTTCTGTCATAAAAATAATTTATATTGTATATTTTAATTCATTTACTAAATTCATGTAGTGCCAAAGGGTATCTAAATGTTATTGTAATTGATCCTTAGAGAATAGAATTGAATCCATTATCAAGTTTCGGCCCCTCGACTCTTTTGTCAAATCAAAAGGTTTTAGAAATAAATCACCCCTCTTGTCATTTATGTTATCACATTCCTCGTGTGATTATTTTAAACATTCAAACATTTTTAACCTTCCAACATTAATATTCCTTAATCTAATTTTTGATTGGAGATATTGTTCTCTCCTTTGCATGTCATTAGTATTAGATATTTAAACAAAGAATGTGCCAACAACTTCCTAGTAGAATTTTTCATCATTATCCAGGTCCTTTTGGAGATATTCTTTGAAATTTGTAATCCTTGAAGAAAGTATAGTAGAACTAGTACCCAGTTTCCATATCTTAAAGATCAAGGAAATTATTTTTTTGATATTCTCTCCAATGTATTGTCTCGTGGTTGTCAATAATTTTGAAGCACCCCTTATCCTAGAGCTAGATTCTGGAATGTCTTCCAAAGTATTGAGAGGTTGGATGGTGGCAATTGTTTCAGCGAATAGAGGCTTCGATGGTGAGGAATTCTCTAATTCTATTATTTTTTCTTTCAAGATTTGGTTTTCTATTTCAATTTCAACAATTTAGGACTTGAGTGCTTCTCTAGTTACTTCATGAGGGTTTTAGCCCATGTAGATCAATCTCAGAGTTCCAATTCTCAACAACCTTTTCATTTCTTAGATTAATTTTTTCAATCAACAATTTTTTAGATTCTCTGTTGAAATTTGTGTGGTGTAATGTGATAGAATCTTCTTCAAAAATATATGACTCCTGAAAATCCATCTCTTGTGTTATTTCTCTATTTTCCAACAATATTTGTGTGTCCCAATAAAACTCTTCTTCTTCATCATCCATTTCCATGTCTTCTGGTCCAGGTACTGGAATTTCTCCTTGTTGAGTTACATCTCTTTTCCTTTTGAGTGCTACAGGGGAAATGTGAGTTTTACCAATGTTTCCTTTTGGAGGGTTTTCATCCCCTCCATCAACAAAATTTTCCGAATGGGAATTTTTTGGGCCAAGATTGCTTTCTTGGGTTCAGTGTTTTGTCGAAGAATTCCTATGTGACACATTCGCTGAAGTGGGGTTAGGGTTACCACTTCTCGTGGTTCAACCCTTCTGTTTATGTTGGTAATTAGTGTTGGCCAAGGTATCAAGATAACCATGAAATTTTTCAAGGATGGATTCCATGGGGTTCTGATTATCCCCACCTCCTTCTTTAAATTGAGTGGTCTTCACAAAGGATGAGCCATAGTCAACTACAGATATATGTGCTATAAAAAATCATTGGGGTCAAATCTTGGAATTTTAGGGAATTCTCTTAGTTTGAAATTATCAAAATGATTAGCAAACTCATCCCGATGGGAAATGATTTTGACAATGATTTTTCCAAGGTGATGGAATGAATTGTTTTTTTTCTCTTCTCGTTGAAGAAGTATGCCTAGAGATTGTATTGTTTACAAACTTCAATAAAAATTAATTTATTTGACACATAGAAAGGGAGTAAGGAGGGTTTCTCCTCGAATCTGTATAGTATTATGAAACTAAAATCATCCAAGGTTTCAAAAATTCCCTTTCCTGCCAAAAGAAAATCAACTTCAATAGACAATATTGATGTGTTGGGACCATATACTAGCTTCTTGAAAGTAGACAATAAATCATTTTGAACTTCATAAAAAATATATGGAGCTTTTTGTTTCCATAATGTAAGATATAAAAATTGTACATGGTATTTTCCAAAATCAACACTCTTTGCACAAGGGAAATCTTCAAAGATATGGCAGTATGCTATTGCGAAAATCAAGTAGAAACTCATGAAGAATTTCTTATTTTTCCAAAAGTTTACAAGCTAAAAATAAGCTTTTATTGAAATAATTCAATCCCAGTCAAATAAAATGCTCTCATGGACAGAGAGGTGCAAGAGATACAATACACATATTGGTACGGTGGTCATAGATTCCTACCCAATGATTATGGCGAATAACTAGGCAAACGCTTTATAAGGGTATTTCAAAGAACATACCTCTATATGGGTGGAAGTTTCAGAGTATTCCAATGAATTCAATAGAAAAAATTTTAATATTTTCATCCCTCCATGGTTTTCCTTTGGAAAGTCATCTTCTTCTAAACTTTTGAATGTTGTGATAAGCTCAAGGAGTCTGAGCATCCTTCTAAATATTGTGGGTGCCATAGAAATAGGAGTCTTCCCCTCCAACTGAATAATATTATTTTCACGGTTGAAGTTGTCAACACACAAGAGAATGAGATCTTTGACATATGATACTTTTGGCATACATCAATAGACAATATTGATGTGTTGGGACCATATACTAGCTTCTTGAAAGTAGACAATAAATCATTTTGAACTTTATAAAAAATATATGGAGCTTTGTGCTTCCATAATGTAAGATATAAAATTTGTACATGGTATTTTCCAAAATCAACACTCTTTGTGCAAGGGAAATATTCAAAGATATGGAAGTATGCTATTGCAAAAATCAAGTAGAAACTCATGAAGAATTTCTTATTTTTCCAAAAGTTTACAAGCTAAAAATAAACTTTTATTGAAATAGTTCAATCCCAGTCAAATAAAATGCTCTCATGGACAGAGAGGTGAAAGACATACAATACACATATTGGTATGGTGGTCATAGATTCCTACCCAATGATTTTGGCGAATAACTAGGCAAACGCTTTATAAGGGTATTTCAAAGAACATACCTCTATATGGGTGGAAGTTTCAGAGTATTCCAATGAATTCAATAGAAAATTTTCTAATATTTTCATCCCTCCATGGTTGTCCTTTGGAAAGGCATCTTCTTCTAAACTTTTGAATGTTGTGATAAGCTCAAGGAGTCTAAGCATCCTTCTAAATATTGTGGGTGCCATAGAAATAGGAGTCTTCCCCTCCAAATGAATAATATTATTTTCATGATTGAAGTTGTCAACACACAAGAGAATGAGATCTTTGAAATATGATACTTTTGGCATACATCCTACCAATGTTTGAAATATGATACTTTTGGCATACATCTAGAAGTCCAGACCTTGTTTGAATTCTTTTCTTCAAGAGAGAGTGTTGTATATCCTTTAAATGCCTCATGCCATTGAGAAGTGTGGTCTTCATGTCCTAATGTATTCACAGTATTGGTACACTAGAGCTCTTTTATTTTATTGGGCATATTTGGCAAAGGCTGATTAGAATGAAAAGGTGGCATTTCTGTCATAATAAGAATTTATAGTGTAGATTTTAATTCATTTAATAAATTCTTTCATTTACTTATTTAATATCATATTTCGTAGCTTTAAGTTTTAACTTCATTATTTTATTTGTCCTTAAAGCGGGGAAATTATTTGTGTCATTAAAACAATTTTTAATTCACCTCATAGGTCAACTGATTTGTCAGTACAATCATTAATGTTCTCAAGAAATGGGATTATGTGTCGGGATGTATGGAAAATGTTTAAGTATGAAGGTGTGAAATGAGTGATGGGGAGTGTGAAATGATGATTGTGGGATTTCATGATTACAAGATTGCGGGATATGGAAGGGAAGATATAGGGGAGTTTCGCATCTGCAACTTGAAAATATACTAAGTAAAAGAAAGAACAAATTGTATGTTGAAGGGGAAAAGAGGGTCATTTTGGAGTGAACAGAATGTGGGTTTATGGGGTTACGGGGTTGTGGAACATCATTTGTAGGACCTGCCTCTCCTTGGCACTTGTCATAATTGAACCAACAAGGTTCAGATCCAAATTCATCTGCAACACATGTAAGGCCCTTCCTTAGTGTTTTGTTGAAACCCTGCTTGCCTTAGAGAGTTGTGAATTTCTATTAATAAAGGTTAGTGGTATAGTGGATAGGTGGTTGTTATCGCACAAGTTTTAGGTTGGGAAAATCTCGACCCAACTACCAAACGGAGACAACTTAGAGAACACCTACCCATTGTCACCTTAGGTAGGTATTATCGTCACTTTAGAGATGAGAGAATCACCTCAAGACTCTTTCTCAAGACTTTTTTCACTATCTATCTTGACCTTCAGTGATAGAGAGTGAAAAAAGTCTTGAGAAAGAGTCTTGGTGGTAGACAAAGGTTTCCAAGAGGCAAGATTGCTTACAAATATTGATTGTATCTGCCCGAGACACAAGAACAAGCCAAATATATGCATATAATGTTAGATGGAAAAAAATGTTAAGATTGTTATCCATGATTGAATAAGTAAACAAAAGTATATATCAACAAGAAATTAGTTATTAGAGATGCTAAACAATTGCTAAAATTCCAAAAAATGATGCAAGAGATAAGCTAGATAAACACTAGTAATACTCAAGAATGAAAGCATAAGACTTTAGCAATGAAACAAGGTTGTAATAAAAGGTGTTTTCAGAGATATTTTGCAGCCTTATGGCTGTAGAAAACAATTTTTTATAGTAGTAAATCCAACCACTAAAACTTACAAAGAGTCCACCCAAAAGTTGCGCTAGTCCTAGTAGATTATCTTGGCAAACTTTTAGCAAATTCTGACGGTTGAAAAGCAAGTTAAAAGTAAATAAAGAGATATTTTTCTGCATCCCTAATGGTTGTATCTTTTAATGAGATATAACTATAAGAATACTAGGCCAATCAAGATTCCCTAGTGGCCTTAACAAGCCCTTAGCATGCAAAAAATTGTCCAATTGAAACAAGATTAGTATCTCATAAAATCATGTTTACCGAGGCAAATAATTTATTTCTCCAATGAAAAAAATCAGATTAGTGCCTTTATAACTGGGTGAATGGGGTCTTTAAAACACAATCTGGATAAAAAAATATCCCTAGGGGTGGAAATCCTATTACTCCCTAGGGTATGCCAACCAACCTAGGGAAAATCTAGGAGGGTGTACACACTTGTACTTCTCCTGAAAACCCTTGTTCAAGAATGACTCATAACTTTAGCAATAAGATGAAGCATTAATGGAGGGTGTATCCAACATACTCCTACTAGGGTTTCCACCACAAAAAACCAAGAATGAGCAAGAAAGAACCAACACATGCATATTTTTCCTTACCAATTCCAAGAAAAGAGATATCAAACCCTAGTTCACCATGCAAATTACCATCCAAGAGAAAAAGAGTAAGCCTTCAAGAGGTGTGCATCACTTCACTTCATCCATTCACCAAGATATAACACCAAAAATCATTTGCAAGAGAGAGAGATACAAAAAAATGCACAATTGTAGCGAAAATTCCATCCATAGAGTCTTCTCACAATGGGGGAGTTGTCTTAAAATGAAATAGAGATGTGTATTTATACAAAATGTTTTAAACATAGTTTTTCCACTTGGGTTAGGGTAAACACAAAGTAAGGGGACAAAAAGCCCCTAGTTTTACCCTTTACAAAAATAATACTAAACAATTAATATTTTGCAAATAAAAGAAAACCCTAAATAAGACGTCACCCATATAGGGTGACGTTTTGTCACTTTTTCAAGTCGTTGGAGTAGAGGATGAAGGTTGTTGGGGCTCATAGAGCCTCCTATTTATTCTCCAAGGTCTCTTCCTTCAATCCATGTCTCCTTTGTTCAAATCATGTGAAGTGTCAATGAGTAACAACTCCATCAAGTAAGTGAAAAAAATAAAAGAACCATCTAAGCATGTACATACAAACTACCTCATCAAAATAAACTCATGCTCAAAGACCTTATGCAATTTACCAAGTTTGAGTATGGGAGGGTTGACAAAATGACCTATTGGGTGAATCATCCTTTAAGTTTAGGGGTTTCCCGAGGGTAACTCCTTCTAAGTCATGTGGATGATGTGTTATGGATGAGGGGAAAACTTTTGGGCATGGGATTCATGACATACAAGGGGTTGTAGTGTCTCATTTATGGGTGTCTTTGTAGATGGTGTGTTGCACCTTCATTTTCAATGCATCCTTTTTCCAAGCCCATTCATTTCCATTAATTAATTAATAGTCCAAAACCTTGGGTACTCCCTAGAGTGAAATCGATTAACTTAGGGGGAAGCACCACAAGGCCACTTGAAGCTAGAGGTACACAGAGTGCCATATGCAAGGAAATAAAGGGACACCGCATGAGTGTACACACCTCAACAAGTGGGGACATTTATATTTATGTGTTTGCATTTGTAGATCTTTGATTTATTAAGAGAAACATTTCATTTCTCTCAATACCTCTTTGGGTGAGCATCTAGAAGGTTCATAATTATGATTTTATCTTTTTCTAGCCACAAGCCTCTAGGCCTTCAACCCCTTCTTCCCATGAAGTAAGGGACAACCCCTTCTTGGGTTAGTACACCCAAAAAACCCAAAAATATGAGGAGATGACGGGGTGATCCAAAAAGGATCCAGAGAAGGCTAAGAACAACTCAGAACTTGCAGAGGAAACTCGAGACGCTCAGAATGGCTTCAACAAACAGATAAACGGAAAAATTTCAAAGTTCCCAAAACTTAGTGAAAACAGCATGATCGCGAAGAGCACATCGCAAGCTTTCTAATGATGCAAGCAACTCGTCAAACGATGTTAAAGATCGAAAGATATTCACAGTCAAAGTTTTGGTCAACCTAGCCGAGTCAGCAAGGATGATTCAGCATCCATACTGTTGACGTCAACATCAGTACGGATGACATCATCATCCATACAACATATGTGGAAAGCATAGAGGGCGACATGTGTCATGTTGACATCAGCATGATGATGTGGCAGCACGAGAGGTTGCCACATGTCACTCATTTTTGGACTTTTTGGGCCGACATGTGGACCAATGAAAAGTTTCCATGTGGTAGTTCGTACTAGACACGTGGCATTTTACACTACGTGGTAGGGTGACGTGGAATCTGTATGGTACTTCACAGGGTGATGTGGCTTCCATACGACACGTGGCAAGGTGATGTGGCAGGATAACCGTCCAAATTAGGTGATGTGGTCCAATGATTGGTTGCCATGTGGCAGTGGGAAAATGCCCAATGACGACTAACAACTG
>JZKD02S1674170.1:622505-646381 GCA_000966675.3 Picea glauca
AAACTCCTTCATCTCAAGTAAGGAGGGGAAATTCTGGGTATCGTAATTTTTTTTACAAATGCCACACAACTCTATACTATCCAAAGTACACTCTCGTAAGGGATTCTTTTTATGAAATCTAGAACAGAAGAAAACCAATGTTAGGTTGGCTTCTTCTTTCTTTTTCCTCGCTTGAAAAGTATCCAACTAGGAGCTAAGCAAGCTAAGGATGTCAAATTTTATTTTTTCCAACATGGTCCCTATCTCATCATTGGTAACTCAACCCCCATAAGTTTTAATGCATCTATGAAATCATCCTTAATCTTCCTAGGAAGGATAATACACAAAGTCTCATAAATATCTTTCAAAGTTTGTTTCATCCATAGAACTTGTGTACAACATGATGTTGCTACAATTTGCTTTGCCTAGGCTATAGATAAGGATATTGATGATTGTCTCTTACTTAGCCAGGATACTAAACACTCGCCCAAGTAGAACGTTTCTCCAATAGTGTTTCATCGGTCATCAATGCAACCTGCCCAATCTGCATCTGTGTAGGCAATAAGTGATAGATCCTTTCCTTTTGGATACCATAATCCAAACTCTTTTGTTCCTTTGAGATGTCTACAAATCCTCTTCACTACTAATACATGTGATTCCTTTGGTGTTTCTTGAAATCATGCCACTTGTCCAACTGCCTGCATTGCATCTTGTCTTGATGTTGTCAAATATAGTAAGCTAACAATCATTGACCTATATTGCCTCTGGTCTGTACACTTTGAATCATCATCTTTTCTCAACTTGCAATTGGTTTGCATAGGAGTGGTAATTGGTTTGCAATCTTCCATTCCGAACCTCTTTAACATTTATATGATATATTTAGTTTGAGAAATAAAAATTCCTTGGTTTCTTTGACATATCTGAAGACCCAAAAAGAAGGATAGTTATCCAAGTAATGAAATTTCAAATTCATTCTGCATATCCTTTGCAAATTTTTGTCTTAACCTATCATTAGTACTTCCAAAACAATATCATCAACATAAATTTCAATTAATAAAATATTACCTTGACTTACCTTGATGTAGAGGTTGTTGTCTACGCTTCCTTTCCATAGTTTGTAGGGAGTTTTGTCATTGTTGTTTCTGAGCATTGCTCTGTTTTGAATGTGAACTGATGTATGCATTGCATGTGTCCAAAATATATCTGTCAATTTGGAATCCATTAGCATTGTTCGAGCCATTTCCTGTGTAATTATCATCAATTATGATAATGTTCCTTTGTCCGTGAACAATTCTCTAAACCAATCTATGAATCCATGCTCTCGTCCACTATCATATATTTGTCCAAACCTGCTAAGTGTTCTTACAAATCCATCTCTGTCCATACTTTCCAAGACTCTGTGCAATTGTCCATAATGTTGACCCATTTATCACTATACTATCATGAAGTCTTGATTAATCTATCAAAATGTACTTCTACTAATTGATTTCTTTGAATTTGTTTGCTCAAACTCTACAAGTTTCTCAAAGGATGGCTCTTTGGTCTGTCACAGCTATTGCATAGACTCCCCTATATAATATTCATATTACTTTGGAGTCTCTAAGACAGATGGATCAAAACAATTCCTGCTCTGATGTGTATTCATCATCATCTTCATTGGTAGATTCATTATCTCTCTGATCTCTTACTTTTGTCTTTCTGTTTGTGGATTCATTTTTCACTACAATTATTGAAAGTACAATCTCTTGAACCTGTTCCTTATTTACCTGTCCTTCCTTTCTTTCAGTTATTTTCCAAACCTTTATGTATCTGACATCTTTCGTTTTCTCTATATATTTTTCTTCATCTCATTTTATTGCCAATCTTGTTGTCTCTGGTACCTGGTCTTTGTTCACCTGTTCTTCCTGTTTTCTTATCCATACTTTCTTATATTTGATATCAGTATTCTCTTTCATGAAAGTATCAATCATGCTTCTACAATCACTGGCTATGTGTCCATAGTTATAACATTTGTAACACTCAATGTTACAAGTGACCACATAGGCATAATCAAGTGAGGAAAAATGCATTAGGATGCATTAACCAAGGTGGAAGAAACCAAAAGTGCCTCCAAAAGTTGTGATCATTTATCACTCAAGATACAATCCAAAAATAAGTGGAAAAACTTCTAAATGATCATATAATCTTTCTAGTTAAGTATTTTGAATAGGTATTGAATCTTGTTCTCGTCTGGAAGAAAACATGTCAGATTAGGATTTGTGATAATTTTTGTGCTTTAAATAGAGAAAGTGTGAAAGACAACTTTCCATTTCCTAACATGGAAATGATCTTACAATAATTTGTAGGATCAAAAATGATGTCCTTACTTGACGGTTTTTTTGGTTATAATCAAATTAAATTCAAGAGGATCGATAAATATAAAACCACATTTACAACCCGGAGGGGCACCTTTGTCTGTGAACAAATTTCGTTTGGCTTGTCTAATGCAGGTGCCACTTTTCAAAGAGCTATGCAGTTAACTTTCGACGATCTAATCAGTAAGATAATTTAGGTTTACCTTGATGACTTAACAGTTTATTCCAAAACACGATCAGATCATTTTGATCATCTTCAAAAAGTCTTTATGTGATGTAGAAAATTTGGCATTTCTTTGAATCCTTCAAAGTTTATTTTAGATGTTACCCAAGGTAAAATTCTCGGTCATATTTTTTTTTATCTAGGAATAAGCATACATCCTGAGAAGGTTGTCACGATCCTAAATCTCCATGCCCCTACATCAAAGAAAGAAATTCAAGCTTTTATGGGCACTATAAATTTTATCTGGAGGTTTGTCCTTGATTTCGTTGTCATAGTCAAACCAATCCATAGTATGTTAAAAAATGATCATTCTTTCTCTTGGATGGAAAATGTCGAAATGGATTTCATAAGGATAAAGACATAAATCATTTTCGCACTGGTTTTGGCAAAACCGGACTTTGAAAAAGACTTCATTATATATACCAATTTTATAAAAGAAGCAATTTCTTCAATTATTACGCAAAATGATAATCGAAATAATGAAAAACATGTAGCTTACATGAGCCATAGTTTATCGAATGATGAAATCAAATATTCTTATATTGAGAAGCATGATCTCACTCTTGTTAAAGATATAGAAAAATTTCGCCATTTTATTCTAGGCAAGAACACGCAGGTAAAAGTCCCTTTGCCTGCTATCAAGTTTTTACTTTCACAAACGCATCTTGCAGGTAAACTTGCACGTTGGCTTGAAAAAATCCAAGAGCATGATTTGATGATCATGACATCCAAAACGATTAAGGGACGTGACTTAGCCCTTCACTTAGCTCAACACGTTGAACCAAGTGCATTTTATGTAGATGAAGATAATCCGCTATAAGCATTATTTTATATTGAAAACCAAAATTTACTCTTTCTGAACACCCCTGGTATAAATATATGATTCATTACTTACAATTTCAAAGGTGTATAGATCATTTAAACCCTCATCAACGAAGGAGGATGCGTCTTGAAGCTTCTAAGTACCTCATTTTAGGAGATTCTTTATTTAGAAGATCTGCAGATGGGTTGTTGTTGTGATGCATAGATGATAATGCATCCCAAAAAATATTAAATGAGATTCACGGATTAGCAACACATATTATTCATATTGTTGGTCATTTTTCTTCCAAATCCACTTCTTTTAAAATCCTCGGGATTGGTTATTACTAGCCATCCATTTTTAGAGATTCCTATTGATTTACAAGGGCATGTGATAAATTCCAAAAGTTCACTGGTAGAGAACATTTCTTTGCCATGCCCTTACAACCTATCCTTCATGATTTTCCCTTTTCTAAATGGGGTTTATAATTTTTTTCTCCTATTAACCCACCATCTTTTGCAGGTCATGTTTATATATTAACAATTACAAATTAATTCACAAAGTGGGTTGAAGTTGTACCTCTTAGGCATGCTCAAGATGAATAGGTTATTTCGTTTATGGAATCTAATATTTTTTTTCTCGATTTGGTCTTCCCCTGGAAATCATTCTAAATAATGGGTCAGGTTTCATCTCTGCGAAGCTTACTTGGTTTCTTAGTAAATTTGGTGTCAAACACTTCACTTACTCTTCTTATTACCCTCAAGGAAATGGGTAGGTTGAGTCAACTAACAAGAATTTGGTCAAGATCTTGAAAAATATTATAGAGGATAAACCCCTCCAGTGGAACATACTCCTCACTTATGCACTTTGGGCATATTGTACTACTACTAAGTCTAGTACAGGACACAGTACATTTCAGTTGTTGTACGATCAAGAAGCTATTATGCCAATTGAATTAGAACTTACATCTTTACGTTTGGAATTACAAGATGAAGAATAGAATTCTACTGATATTTCTCAGAGAATTAATGTCTCACTTGCTTTAGAAGAACAGAGAATTCATGCTCTAGATAATTTAAAGAGAAGGCAGTGAACAGTCAAGAAATATTTTAATAAAAAGACCAAATCTGATGATTTTAAGGTTGATGAGAAAGTACTACTCTGGGATTTTGCTCATGTTGAAAGAGGAAGACATTCCAACTTTCAAAAATTATGGCTATGTCGATTTAAGATTTATTTTGTCCTTGGTACCAACTCATATTTATTAAAGGATATGAATGAGGGATTATTTTCCTATGGTACCAATGGTTCTCATCTTAAGCACTATGTCAAACCAAGTTGATTATTATTTGTTGATTGAGTTCTTTGTAAATACTTTTCTTTTTGTACATACTTGTTTTGTTTGCTCTTAAAGTACCATTTGTTGTTTTATCTCTGTCATTTTTTGTTTTTATTTTCAGTTTTTGAACCTCTTTTGTTGAGACATGGTCAATTGGATCAGTCGAGCCATTAGATAGATCATTATTTGCAAATATTGTCAGTCATTTTTTAATCTAAATACATAGAAAAGATATTATGATTCTCCTTTCTTTTAAATTTTGTAGGAGATATATCCTCTACCTTCAATTAAATGCTTCGTTGGGAACTCGATAGTCATGACTCTCTCTTTTTCTCCTTTCCCTTTCTACCCTCCATATTGTTTTAAATAAGAGCATATTAGATGATTTTTGTAAAATTTTGCAGCAAAGTTGAGGTTTCAGTGAAAGCATCTATCTGAGAAAATATTATTGTTTCTACACTTGTTATACAAACAGGACCAAACCCCCTCATACATATCACTTTCTAGGAATCATTCCACAAATTCCCATTTCATATATCATTTTAATTCTCATTTAATTTCCCCCTGTCATATAAATTTTCCTACCTGATCCATTTCTATCACTTCTCATTACCTACCCCTGCTAACGAGAGTTCATAAGTTCTAATCTACTACAAACAAACTTCCTCGTGGAGTTGCTAGTGGTTGATGCAAAAATGCGCAACAAAAATCCTGACTGCAAAAGGTTGCAATGCACTATATTTATTCTATTACTATATTATCTAACTAGTAGGTGGGACCCCTTGGAGAAACTATATTAAATTGATTTCGCTCCTTTTCTTTAAGAAAGAAGTGCAGCTTATGAACAAATGTCTTGATTAGATTACAGTTTCGTATTCTAACCTATCACACATGCACAAATGATTTCTTTGACAATGATTTATAATGCTCCTCGTTCTCAGATTGCATTAAATGTATAGTCGCCATGTTTAAAAGAAGTAAGATACCTATTTCACTAGTGATATGCTACTTACGATTATAAAATTTTGAATCTTTTCGTTATAGTAAGCTTGCGACATATTTAAAAGGATGGTTAACTTCTATCATATCCATATATATCATATAACCATAATGGTATCATGTTAAGTTTACAATATCATATGAGGTTGTCTCATACAAGTATGAACAAAGTCAACTTGCAATAAAGTTCACATATCATATGACTACCATATCTCAAGTCGCTTGATTGTTAAGGTGATATTGTTGGTTGATAAAGCATTGACACTTTATGACATTTATGAATGTGGTATAGTGGTGGGATATATTATGGTTGTGAGCTCGATAGTTTTCAATGCATGTTACCAAAGCTCAATTTTGAGTATGAGTTGGTGATTGAGTGTGATCCACCATGTAATGTTTGATTGGTTATCTTGGAAAGGTTGGTCAGTTTAGTTTTGTCGAGGCAACGTGAATTAAAGGAGATTTAATGCACTCTCTGTTGAGTTTCTTGCCTGAGGCATACCACCTTTTTGCATTATCACTTGTTTGGAAATGTTTTGTTGCTCTTGGTCGAGGGTTTTGAGTTTGGAGCTCGTATTGGTGGTTGTCTAACGATCTTTGGTTGTTCTTTTGTGGTTATTTAGTCAACTTGGACAGGTATGAAAAAAAATTGACTCTTTTGGCATCAATAAGATACTCTGCTCAAATAATTTTGAATATTGGCTCAATTTGGTTACATGTTTCATGTGTGTTATGAGTGTGACTATGTGTTGTGTGTGGATATTTTAAAGACTATAAATGGAAAGTTGTTATATGTTTTTGTTTAAGTATGAAATAAAACAACGACTGGGTTTTGAACACCAATGATACTTATGACCTAGGTTTTACATTGCAACTTACATTACAGTTTGGTTTGAAAGGAAAAGGGATTTCAAGTGGAATACAATCTTACCACCATTGATTGCATTCTGATGTTTCTATGGTTCTGGTTCGATATCGAACACCATTGGTTTCTTACATTTGGTATGGATTTTGTTTTTAAACAAAATATAATGGAAACATGTAATGTGCACTATCGGGGTTCTCATTTTGACTACTTATATACTTTGTTCAGAAAGAAATATCGAATAATTATTTCGGCTCATTATAATAGCAGCTCGGTTTGATTGAGAAAAAAAATTTAGGGTATATAAATGGGTTTCAAACTGGTTTCAATTTGATATATCTCTTGTTGGTGTTGGATTGAATCCACTTGCATTTAATGGCTTATGGATTATGATTTTAGAAGGATTCAAATCTAGGGTTTCGACTTATTCTTATTTTGGATTTAAAATTATTTAGAGTTATTGTTTGTTTCAAGAAATAAGGTGTGAAACCCTATATTTAGTGTTGAAGATTGCAGCATCGTGTGACATTCTCCAGGTCGTTCTCCTCTGGACTGAGTTGAGTCGATGTGTGAGAGGGACCATGAGATGGGTGTGTCATTCTCCTCTGGATTGAGTTGAGATGATGTGTGCCCATGTGATGGGTGTGTGTCAAACTCTAGAATGAGTTGTTATGACATGTGGTCTATTTTCTACTCCTATGGACTGAGTTGAGATAACTTGAGATGGTCTACTTCCTTGTACTCCTCTGGAATGAGTTGAGTCGACTTGAGATGGTCTCTTGCCTTGTACTCCTATGGACTTAGTTGAGTCGGCTTGATATGGATTTCGAGATGGTACTCATGTGGACTCAGTTGAGTGATTTGTTGAGAGTTCTGTCCATGTGGTTGAGCACATGTAGGAGGATGTGAGAGATCCCTTGCTATATTGTCAGAGAGTGAGACTTTGGTAAAACCCTATTTTATGTTGTAAAGGGTACAAGTCGGCCCTACCATGAAAAGATAATTAATATTGTGTAATTATTAATTATATTATTAAGTTGTACAAGTCGGTCCTATTGTGCCAATAGACACATCATTTGATGTGATAGGTTTTGTATAAATAAGAGTGGATCTCCATTGTGGATCACACTCACTTGTCATCTCATAATTTCAGAAGTTGTGGTATGAAATTATGTGCACTGGAATTTGCACTTCTCTAGGAGCTAGATTTCTCAGTCATAGGAGCACCCTTTTGTGTGCTAGGTTTGGTGGTGGATGGTGGATGGTGGATCTTCTCTTGGAAGTATAGCAAAGGATTGTTGAGTTTTTCCCTTGATTGAGAAGGGTTTTCCCATTATACTTCTTGTGTTGTTGTGCATGGTTATTCTTCTTGTGATCTCGGTTTGTTGTAGCTATTATTATGTTGTTGCAGTGGTTATGGTTGTAGCTTATGCTAAACAGAAATAAAATAAAAATCCATGAGCTAAAGCATCATAAATCTAACATTTAGGTTCCTGGAATTTATCATTAATATTTGGGCCTACTTGTTGATATTAGGTTCTGCAAATAAATTTTGTGCATAGAGAATGGTTGGGAATGTTATAATACTACAGCCTATGTGTAGTCTAGAATCATATATTGGACTCGTATTGGTTGGCATATAGGTTATAAATCTCACTTTTTACAAATATTATGACGACACCGAAGTTTTGACATTGTTTAGCAACCAATATATGAATAAATATGAGAATCAGTTCAGATGATCTGATCAAATTACTCTTGTGCTCTGTTGAATTGATATCAGATTGGATTCGCTATGTTGTTATGATGAATTCTATGGATTGAGTGGGATTGGTAAAACAGAGTTTGAATAGATATATTTTTAAAAGTTTATATATGGATTTTCTTACAGGAATTTATTAAATGACACTTTTGGTTAATTTATTTTAATTGGATTCCAAAGAATCATAAGGCAAATGATTACAGGGTTATATGTTGAGACTTGGAATTAATCACATTAGTTGATGATTGATGGATGATATGTTGTCTATAGAATACAACATTTATTATTTTCATTTCCTGTCAATAATTGCACTTTACGCAAATTATAAAGCCCTCATTTTTCCCAAAATCATTTTTTATTCCCATGTTCTGTTTTAAAAGAAATGTGATTGTTTAGAAGCCCTGTAAATTGGAAAAATTGTTAAGAGGAGATTTTGAATAGGAACAATGAGCAGTATTAATGAAGTCAACAGTTGAGTGAAGATGGTGATATGATTATAAAAGTGATCTTAGATTAAGGATTAATCTTGCTTAGAACAATAACCATTGTTTCCATTTCATGCATTCCACTTTTCATTTATTACAAATCCAATCACATCCCAGATTTCATTAGAAATCCTTGTTCCAAATAATGACAGTTGTGGATCTGAGTTAGCAGAATGAATATGATTGTTACATGCAGAGTAATGGATTGATTGCATGCATGCTAGTGTGTGGACTGATAAGAGACAAAATTTTAAATTTATCTTTAGGAAAGTAAATTGATGGTCGATCAGTCTTTATTGTTTCATATTATGACCTAAGTTTTATTTTAGACAATAAGTTTCTTTAGTACAGGAAGCCATGGCAAAGGTAGGGGAAGAGGCAGAAACAATTTTTGGAAAAGAAGCAATAGGAGACCTAGACTTTCTATTCATTTTGATGTTGATCCTCAAGAGTTAAATCAGCTATTCCAAGTTGGGTTCTTTAACTTAGTGGGCCAAGGAGTGTTTCAGCCACATCCTAGACCAGAAAGGCCTCCTTCAAACCTCATCTGAGTCTTTCTAATTTCCATGTTCTAGATCATGTGTCCCTCCATCCAAAGGTTCCTACCAACGATGGTTGTTGGGATATTATTCATTCCCTTGTAGTTCATCATGATGGTTGGTCCACAGTTCATTGTCATTGCCACCTCCACCTCCACTCAACCAACATGCCCAGCAGATTGATCGTGTTGCATCCCCTATTCAGTCCTCCCATGCAAGAAAAAGACTCAAGACAATCATCCATGAGCCTATTCCAAGAAAGGGTAAAAAAGTGGTCACTCATTCTAAGTCATCAAATGATTCCTCTAAGTTTGTCACCTCACATGCCCAGCAAATCAATGAACATTCTCCAGCTCTCAGTGAAGTTCATCCTCAGTCATCCAATCAGCCACTGACTGCGAAGGCTCACTCAATAAACAAAGCAAGAAAAGAAGCAAGCAGTGAGAAGAGGCAGACTACTTCACACAGTAAATATGGGTTTTAATATTTCATGTTTGTTTCTAGTGGTAGACAATTTGTTTATGTTTTGACTTTTTTGGACAGCTTGATACTATTATCTTCATTTTTGCACAGCCAATCAATATATATATATATATATATATATATATATATATATATATATATATATATATATATATATATATATATATGGATTATTTTGGGAGACACAAGGGGATGATAAAAGTGATTGTTTATGTATATGCTTGATGAGGTGGTATGATTTATTACTTAAATAAATTATGGAGCAACAAGGAGGAAATCAAACTTAAAAGGACTTAAAGAATTAGGGGTCCCACCTATTAGTTATTATTTATTAAACCCTTTACCTATTATTATTATTATTATTTAATATTTGTCCCTAACTAATATTAAGTTAATTATGACTTAACTAAAGGTAGTTTGAAACTACCACAACTTCTTTTGAGGAAGATAAAAGTTGATCAAAGGAACGGACAAAGAGAGAGAGAACAAGAAAAGAAATTTTTGATAAAGCTATGTTCTTAAAACTTGTGAGATTAATTAATTTCATTCATTCTGAGTTATCATAGAGTCTTAACCTTTTTGGTGATAGCAGGGTCTTATTGAAGATAACAGGATTCAAATATTTGAGATTAACCAGCTTATTCTAGAAAGGTTAATCATTTGATCTTGGCAATTTGTGTATTCTTATATGTTCATGAATTAGTTTTCATTACTGATATGGGATATTTTGCAAAGTCAATAGATGATACTTTTGTGGATAAGTTGATCCATATTTCTAGTCTCAGTCTTCACTTTTTGTCAGAGTCTTTTTGTATGGTGCCCATCGAAGATCTCTAAATCTGATCTTGGTCCTTACCCTCGCAAGGGTTTGAAAAAAGGTTATGATTGTAACTTGGAGTGAAATTAATAAAATCGCTTTCTTGATTTTGATCTCCAATGTGTAATCTCTTATATTACTTTCATTTTTGCATTTCATTTGTTCTTTATTCTCAACACAGTACATATATTTTTTTACTTCTTTTGCATAGTTTAATTATTAAAAAGGACAGCATTGGTTCCTTTTACTTATTACTTGAGAATCATTTGATAATTTTGTCTAAGGCTATAAACTTTGGGTGATAATCCCAACTATCTTACCCTAGCCAAGTAAGATTCGAAAATGTTGGAGTGAGGTTCTTCATACATTTTCCTCAACAGACCGATGAACACTCGAGGTACATATGCATCTAGCAAACATTCTCCTTTGATGGTCATGTGACTTGGCTAAGGAGAATGGCCCAGAGCATTGATGTTATCCATGTATTAACATCGAGAAGACATTCTCCTCTGATGGAAATGTGACTTGGCTAAGGAGAATGGCCCAGGGCGTTGATGTTTTTCGTGTATTAGCATCGAGCGGACATTCTCCTCCGATGGCCATGTGACTTGGATGAGGAGAATGGCCCAAGTGCGGTCTCTATCCTTGATCATGTGACTTGACAAGGACTGACAGAGACCCTAGGTGTTATGTGGGAGATGCATACATCAAATAGGTGTTGTGTGGGAGAAGTATACATCAACTAGGTGCATGTTGGAGAAGACTACATCAACTAGGCTCAAGGACAACCTTTCTATGAAAAATGAAATCCAAGTATGGATAATGGCTCCCTCGTTGAGAGGGAGTGTTGAAGTTTTGCAACTTCGGATAGTCATTCTCCACAAAAAAGTACAAGAATACCATTCTATACCATTAAAGAAATCCCAGGAAGAATTTGAAGACCACGTAAGAGAAATCGACCTCCACAAGTAAAAGATAGAAAAAAATAAAGTAAAATTTAATATCTAGGAAGAGAAATCGACCCCACTAGAAAAGTGACTTGACAAGTATAAATAAAGGTTGGTGTCTCCTCATTTGGACACACACTCATCTCTCATTCAAGGAAAAGAAGGTGCAAGTTCAAGGAGGTCTGATTTGGGGAAGAAGACGTTGCAACTGCAAGTCCTTGGTGTACTACCGTGTGCGCTACCTCTTGGAGAGTTGCGCTAGGCTTGGGAGGTGACTCTATAATAGTTCTTAGTCTATTTCTTATGGTGATAAACTTGTAAACTCTTGAATTGATTCTTATAAGAAATGATGTTGGGTTTTCTCTCAAGGATTGGATTTCCCAGGATAAATTCTTGTGTTCTTATGTCTATTGTGCATGGTAAATATTTCTAGATCTTGTTATTTCCATTGCATTGTTATAGTTGAGATTTTCAGTGTATAGTTATTATATGATAATTGTGGTATGAAAGTGAATCTTGTTTTGAAATCATAAGGCAATAACTATCAAGATCTGAGAATCAGAAGAAGAAAAAAATCAACACTTTAGACAACAAATTTTTGCATTTTTATCTATGACAATTTTGTCAAAATATTTTTGGATCTCAAGTATTGACTGTTGATTATGCCGAAGTATCATTTTTGAGATCTAATCAATATCTTTTGATGTAGATACAGAATTTGACTTCATTGAGACGTCATGTAATGTTCTATTTTTGTTCTTGTGGGAAAACATCAAAATATTTTTCTCGAAGTTTAATATTAAGCTACCAAATGTCTCTAACCAATTTGAACCGAGAATTATATCAATCTCTTTTTCATATACACTTGTAACCTCGAATTCCTTGATTTCATATTTATTGCCAAAAACGCTTTTTGTTTCGATTATACTTGTTTTTGGAATTATTAATTGATTCATGAAATCGACATTGATGTGATTTTTCTTCTTATCTGGACAAATGTGGATGTCAATTTCTTTTTCTTGAATTTTTCCTCTAAATATCAATAATCTCATGCATTTATCTTGATTTTTACCAGAAAATATTCCTTCCTTAAAACCCATTTTTATTTTCGTCAAAAATTTCGTTTAAAAGTAAAAGATAGATATATAATTTTTAAAAGTTTCCTTTAATAACCAAAACTCAAATTGACTTAATATAAAGGATTTTAAACTTGTATATATATGTGTGTGTGTGTTCACTTTTATATATACAATTTGTTTCCTTTTATCTGTTTCACACTTCTTAATAAAACCCCCTTTATTAAGCCCTTTTATTAAGCCCTTTTAATAGTGGTATTTTGTGTTAATTCCTTACTAAATACTCATTTATCTTAAACCAATTTCGTTCAAGTATATTCCCAAAAATTTGCTTATGGATAACCAACTTCTAATGAAAAAGACACGGCATTGGTTAATTAATCCTTGAATAAAACCCTTTAAAACAATGTATTAAATTTTTCGTTTAGGATAGGCATGAATTTTTCCTCAAACGTCACGATGGTCAATCTTTTAATGACTTCAACCGACGTGATATTCCCTCGAACATAGGTTTGACTCAGTTATGCAGATATTGCGGTGACCCAATGGTGTATTTTCCTTGGAATCTCTGGTTATTGGAGTGTAGATTGATTGACAGTGATAGTACTCACAAATTCAAGGATGGACAATCAACTTTTTTGGGGTGGAACAGCGACAACACTGACAGTCTCTACACGTTTTAGCATGCTATAAATGGATTTATTGGTTCCATAAATGATCAGTGACCGTAATTGTAGGGTGTCTTTGAATGTCCTTTTACTAAATTGATCATTGATTTGAATTATCCAATATTCACTATATTTTAGGGAAGGATTGTGCAAAAGTTAACTTGTTTTCTTTTCGGTGGTGGTGACAGAGATTTTTAGATTTCAGTGATTGTATTCCGATGTGAACTCAGAACTATTGTTATCAATGATGACAGTGGATCAATGACAACACCAGTTGGCGATTTATTCGTATTGGAATTGATAATGGGAAGTGGAATACTCTTTCGTCTTTTTTGAAAAAAAAAATTATGCTTCTAGATAATTCTCCCCTTATATGTATAATATAAATATAAATTGATTTCTTCTTCTTTTTTCTTTTTTTTTTTCTTTTTTTTCGAAGTATTGGCAACGCACTGACATATAATTTTTGAAAATTGCAGCGAGGGTTAGGTTTTGGTCAAAGACCGAAATTCTAAGAACTTTGAAATTTTGAGTGGCCAAAAGCTTGTGGAGATGTTGTCAAACACAACAATATTAACCCAAAGGTTGGTGGCCAAAGGCCAAAATCATAAACGAAGCTCTGATACCAAATAAGACGAACAAAAGTTCACTCACACAAGAAATATCCAAAATATTTGGAATATAACACAATAATCCATGTAGAACTCTAAATATAAAAAAATGTATGAAATATAGATTGATAATGATGAGATGATTACAATTGAGAACAAGGGTTGTATATATATCCACACATAGTGCCCTTTCGTGAGAGATGTGTCATTTGATTAGGATGTCATGTCTCTTCATTATGTATTAATTAGTATTTGTTATTATTATTATTTATATTATCGTATGTATATTCATGTTATTTATGTTCATAACAGCCAAAAAAGTGCAACATTGAGGCCAACTCCAAACCGGGGACAATTTTGAGTTATAAAACAACCACAAACAAACAGAAAACAAGCTACGATATCACATTACTACACTTAATTGAGACAAAGATAAAGCATTAAAATTCTTCCATTGGTCATCAAAAATGGAAAATATAAGATAATACAACCAACTAGGATTGAAAGAATGAGAAATCATGTATGCCAAAGTTTTGAGCACTTTTAAGACAGAGTCTTGTTTGCTAGGTGACTAAGAAATCTAACCAAGCTAAAAAATGTATTTACGAGTATTTATATAACTGCATCAAAGACTACTACATAAATGATTGGCCTTCCATAGTGGTCTTGGGCCACTATTGACATTATTGGTTGTAGGTGCACACACAAAAAAAAAAAGGGGTGCACGTGCAGAGTTGGAACTTGGCACAAAAAGTTTGGAATCATTGTATATTTTAATGACAAAAATCAGCAAGTTAATATTTTGTCATGCACTTAGCAACCTAGAGATAATTGTCTTACATGAACTCTAAAATGTCTAAAACCCACATTCAGAAATTTTCATAAGCAAATATACACATTGTTAAGTAATTATGCAATGGAAATAAACACAATGAACAGCGTTCAATCACCCATGAATAACTCAGAAATTTAGGCAAATACCAAGGAAAAAACTCCAATGTGGATAAACCAAATGAGAGAGAGATTCTATTAGCTTTAGGAAATATTTATTAGCAACCACAATACATTTTCCAACCAAAAGAAAAACCACTTACAGCCCAAAAACAGTACCCCACAAATATGTTTTGAAATTTGTGCCACGGTCCATACAGTGGTATAGATTTGTTGAAAACAACACATTGAAAAATGTGCCCACAACAGGTGGTTGTACCTTTTTCTGTACAATCAACCTCCTTCAGCAAATTCACCCAAAACTGCGTCGAAAACCATGTCAATCCCTGCCTCAATTTTTGTATCTGAATTTGTTGTTGTACGACATGTACGGATCCGTACAGTACGGCTTGTCTCAGCAAAATAACACAACACTTCAAAACAAAAACTGTCTCCTTGGGATTTGTGTCGTAGCTCTCTTGGAAAATGTGTCACTTTGTTGCTCACTTTCCACTCCAAGCTCTCCTCAGAAATCTCTTTTGTTCATTCTCTCAATGTGTCTTGCACACTACCCATTGCATTCTTTTATAAATCTGAAAATGACATTTTCCATCCAAAGTGTCTTTTCACCTTCCCCAACCCTAAATCCAAAGGCCAAGATCTAATCTTGTCTTTTCAAGATCAAGGGTCATGATTCATTCCATCCAAAATGAATCACTTAAAATATAAAAATAAATTTCACTTTATTACATAAGTGCACTTTATGAAATCAAATCACTTTAAAATTAGAAGGTACACTATTAAAAAGTCACTTTAATAAAAGAATTACTTTACAACTTTATAATAACTCATTACAAAGTTAAGTGTCTAGTAGTGTCAGCATAAGGTAACATTCACATACAAGACAAAACATGCGGAGTACCTCCCAAGCTAAAAATCTAACAATCATGTATGCAGGGCATTGTCAACACTAAATTTTGTATTGCTCGCAAGGACATTGCCTCCTCGACCCCTGCAATGGTGTTCCCCCTTCAACCATATGACAAGCATTGCAATTCATGTGCACAATTGGAAGGGTGTCCACACACAATCATATGTTTCAGTGCTTAAGCCAGTTCTTCTCTTAAAAACTTATTCATCTTCCTTGGGATTGAGATTTAAAAGGTCATCATCAAGATCCAAAAATGTATCCATCATTATGTTGGTTATGACCCCAATTTTGGTTTTGGTGGACAATTGTGTTCACCTAATTCAAAAACTCATAGAGCTCCTCAAATGTCCTTTTCTCTATGTATAATAAATTGTTTGTTCACATTGCCTTAAGCATTGTCATGCTCATTGTCTTCTTTGCAGTCCCCTGAGGTTACCATCTCATCTTGTTAGCTCAAGACTGCAGTTTCTTATGTAGTACCAACTTTATTTCCACCCAATAACTCTTAATTCTTAGTGCATTGCTTGAAGATTGATCTTTAAGCTCTTTTGATGAAAGTTCGCTTCTTGTTAAATCTAGACTACAAACTCTTCTCTAGTACCCACTTTCTTTCCACCTAATAACTTAAGTGTTTGATTCATGATTGATTTTTAAGTTTTTTTTATAGAAGTTAGAATAAAATAGCAGAGGCACCTGCACCCTTTGATAGGTTTGGAAAAGCATCAATTGATCCTAATTCAAAGCAAAACACCCTAGAACTTGAAAAAGACGGTGACTTTAAAAGATGATCAAAATAGAACTTGAAAAAGACCGACTTTAAAAGATGATCAAAACAAATAAAGTGGACTATTTAAGGGAACTGCCCCTAATTTATCCACGAGTCATGTGGACTATTTAAAGGGAGCTTCCCCTAGTCTATTCATATGGACTATTTAAAGGGAGCTGCCCCTAATTTATTCATTTGAACTATTTAAAGAAATTTATAGAAGTTGATTAAAAAAATCTCGATAATTTTTCATTCTCCTTCCATGTTAACGTTGAAGAAAAACATATTCTCGAAATCCAGCCCAAAAGCAAATGAAACACAAAATGAATTAGTAAAGCCCTGCTTCTTAAACAAGAAGCAAATAAATAAAACATATTCTCGAAATCCAGCCCAAAAGCAAATGAAACACAAAATGAATTAGTAAAGCCCTGCTTCTTAAACAAGAAGCAAATAAATAAATAAATACATGTTAGGATAAAAAGGTAAAAAAAAACATCTAAAAGCAGTGAACATACAAGTCATATTGGGTATTCGAAACTTGATTGCATGATTCATTTTTCTATAAAAAGGACCCAGGACTAGGGATATATTCTTTTTTTTAAATTATGTTTGGATGATCCTTTCAGACACTCGGTCAACTTCCATACATCGTGGCCAGTTCCAAGTTCTGTGAAACAACTCGAGTGAAGGTGCTAGAAGACACCAGCACATTCGGTAAACCTATTATGGTATAACTCAGATCCGACCATGTACCAAAACAAGAGCTTGTTTAACTAGAACCATGTTAACTGGGGAGATAGTATGAAAGCCGCGTAAAGCCTTTCAGTTCATTCCAAAATTTTAAATTTTTTGGGGAGTAAATATGAAATCTGTACAACTCTAGGTTGTCCCAACTGCCACGCCAAGTTTAAGCAGACTATCATCAGAGGGCAACATTTAAGAGAATAACTCAGAAGTAGAATGATCATTCAGAATGCAACAAATGCCAATGTAAAGAATCTTCCTAGTACAATTCAGTCATAACCAGGGACTGAACTCGTTGCCTACGAATTTCAAAATCATTTGGACACTCCAGAAGTTTCCTGGAACTAGAAAATGACAAAAAGACACAACAGCATCAGATTATACCATATAGGAATGCCGCTTTCTTGGTCCAATATACTCGCATTAATACAATTAACAGTACATTTCAGTGGCAGCAGCTGATGCTGATTGTAAGAAATTTAAAAATTGTGCATGACCACACTCACTACCATGATCCAAACAGCACATTCCCAATTCATCAGGTTGCATAAGAGATTGTCAACAGCTGAATGGATGGCAACAAAACTGTCACCGACATATCTCAATGATAATTTTAGACTTGGGAAATGAGGTTTTTCCTCTAAACTGATCACAGCAAGGCTACCATCCAAACATTGATTTCCAGGTGCTCATTATGTTCTTAGTACAGACCGGAGAGAAGAAAAATCCAACAGTATTTGTCCTTGCATTCAATCATTTTCTGCTGAATAAACATTTGAATAATCCATCCATCTAGAGTAGGGCACCTTACTATGACAGTGAATACTGTGCTCCAATAACCGTGACAATTTGCTACACTAGAGACTAGCAGCAAATACAGGTGCACCAATAATCCTGATGTTTTCAGTCACTGCTAGACAAGGAACAAATAAAATCACGTGCATCAGGTAGCAATAGATCACTAAACTAATGCTCAAGGAAAAGCCCAACTTATTCCAGAGCTCAAATTCGTCCTTAACCAACAATCATTTAATTGGAGCCCTAACTTATTCTCTCCAGCCTGCACCTTGAAGTTACAAGCTGTGCTCAGTTCATGTACATATCCAGGAGAAAGAATTTAGAACATATGCAAGTATCAGGGCCAAAGCTCATGAGCATCTATGTCTAAACCAGTGCCAAAGTGGCTTGTGAGGCCATGCTCACTCATGCTGCCTCCTGTTAGACCCCTGATTCTATACCAAGGCTTATTTCTAGATGTTCTCAGGGGACCAGAGCTGCTGTGCCTTCTGAAAGATCCTGATGGTTCCCTGACAAACCTTCCAGAAGAAGAGAGCAAGGCAGATGCTGAGAGTGGTCTGTCTGTATCTAGATCCTGTGCATGAAGTGGACCAGAATCGTAATCAATTGTTACAAATGATGTACCATCAGGTACATATTGGGTGCTACGCCACCATCTCTGATCAGAATCTTCCTTGAGCTCATTGTCAGAACTAGGACCATCTTCTTCTTGACTATAGTTTTGAGAACCACCCCCATTGCTTGTGTCAGAATCATTATAAACGAGCTTCAAGGCCTGTACAACTTCACCCATAAATGGCCTGTGAGAGACCTCAGGCTGGACACACATTGAAGCAATGGCTGCAACTCTTGCCATGTTGTCAAATAAAAAAGAGCCATTTAAAGCAGGGTCTACTAACATCTCCAAGCCCTCCTTTGTGGTAAGCAAGGGGCGGGCCCAAGTAACTAGATTTTCCTGCCCAGGAGGTTGAGACATGTCAACTGGCTTCCTCCCAGAAAGCAACTCAAGTAACACTACACCATAACTATATACATCACTCTTGACAAGTAGATGTCCAGTCATTGCGTACTCAGGAGCAACATATCTGCAAACACATGGAATTGTTAATCCATCTTACCATAAAATTTTACGAGTCAACGTCTCCAACAAAAAGAAGGAAAGTACACCAAACAATAATTGCAAAGACCACCTATTCTTCCTCAAGCTAGGAAAAATAAGGAAATAAAAATCTGAAGAATTATGCTTAAAAGGAATCCAGTTAAATACCCAAAAGTTCCCATAACCCGTGTCGAGATGTACCCTTTCCCTTCATCAGAAGCTACTTTTGCAAGTCCAAAATCTGACACTTTGGGAGTAAAATCATCCTCTAGCAAAATGTTGCTTGACTTAAAATCACGATGTATAACCCGAGGGTTTGAATCTTCATGAAGATAGGCAAGCCCTCGTGCTGCACCAAGTGCTATTTTCATGCGGGCATCCCAATCAAGTGGAGCGGTTTCTTTGTCTTGGTCTGAAATAGTGAAACAATTGCAATCCAAACATTACATTCAACCTGCATGTGGCTAAATTCCAAATTTGGCAATACTACTATGCTGAAAGAAACGTGTTGAATTTGAATTGTCACTCATCCTGGGCATGAATTTCAAACACATTTGCAAAAGCATATAAAGTGGCAGCTTAGTGAGGAAACAGCATACCGTGTAAATGAGATTCCACACTGCCATTGGGGATAAGCTCATAAACCAAAGAACGGTTATGTTCTTCAGTACAAATTCCTATTAACTTTACCAAGTTTCGATGATGCAAGCGACTAAGCATCTCCACTTCTGCCATAAATTCACGTCCTCCTTGCTGGTCATCTCTTCTAAGAACTTTCACAGCTAACTTTGTTCCATCTTCCAGTACTCCACGATAAACACGTCCAAAGCCTCCCTCTCCAAGTATGTTCCGAGAATTGAATCTATCTGTGGCCTTTTCAAGCTCAGCTAGTGTGAATATTTTTGCAGATCCTGTATAGGTAGCCATACTTGAAACAAATGAAAGTGACATTGAGCTTGCCATGCTACTTGAGAGGATAGAACCACCACCTGCATATAATAAATTATGTATTCAATCAAGTAAAGTCCCCTGCCAAACATCATCAGTCATTGACATTCTTTGAATAATTCAAAATATTATTTCAGACTAGCTACCTGATCTTTTTGTTAAAGATGAGGCAAATGTGGGCACAACAGCTGGAGCTGGCTTGCTTTGGTTCCTACATTTTAAAAGCATGAAACAAACTGCTCCAAGACAGATCACCACAGCTACAGATGAAGATAAAGCAACAGCAGCGATGGTACCACCACCCAATTTTTCACTCTTTTTCCTTATGTCAACCCCAAGTGGGTCTTCACTATTGATGCCACTGCTGTTTCCATTGGCACCACCATTCACATTTCCATTTACAGATGGAGAAGGTGGCGGTGGAGGAAGCCCTGAATATAAAAATAATCTCCTTCTCATAAACACATACTTAATACAAACTGAACAGAATACTGCAAATGCCTCATCATATGAAAAAATGCATAATCCGAAAACCATACCTGGATAATGAACAAAAGTAACTTGATAATCACCAAAAAGGGTCCCATTAAGAATCACCTTCTTTTGCCAAAATCTTTCATACGTCAATAGAGCAGTAGTAGTATCAAATTTTTCTTCAAGTGGCACTAAATTGACATTCACGTATGTCTTCTCCTGATACTCATTGTCTGCATTTGCTCCCATAATCCGAACTTGACTTTGCTTCAGATATGTTCCTGCTGCTATCTCAGAAGCGAGCTCAGGAACCAATGGGAAAAAAGCATAAGGTGCCACCCCAAGCAAAATCCCAATTTGCATAGGAAGCACACAGCCACACGGTGAAGCAAGAGGAGTGTTTGTCAGTGGCTCAACACAAGTCAGTGTTGCACAATCTGTACAAAGAATACATTAGAAATCAGCTATAAAGTATCTTCATGTTTAGCTTTCCCCAGTTGACCAGAACAATTGAACAATAGCTAGAATACATTTGCTGTTTTTGGACAGTAAAGATTTGTTCTTACTGAGAAATTTAACAGATCTGAATAAAGAAAATGACTTTGATTGTAAGAACAATGAGAAACAATGCATATTTGCAAACCTTGAGGAGGAGGAGGAGGACCAACTACCATTGGTGATGCAGCCACAGGTCTTTTTCGCTTGTTCCGATGATGTCTAGAAGGAATACTACTTGGGGAAGCTGCTATAGGCGCTACACAATACAACATTTCCCTGTATTTAATAATTATTCATCCATAGAAAAGACTTTTAGACAACACGCAGATGTTTCCTACCATGCACACCCCCATGGTGTGAAGGAAAAAATTTTGACAGTGCTAATGGATATATTCCTGGTTTCCTCATAGGTGACCCAGATGGGCTGTTAATTGTAGGTAAAAAATGCAGGCCCTACAAAAAGAAATTCTGCATACCTTACTGAAGAATATAAATTATTAACACTTCTACATACCGAAATAAAAAATTTGGGTACCTTGACTCATAGGTTGCATCACAACACCAGCACGTCTTGCTTCCGGTTTTCTTTGTGCCGAGGAAGGGATTGAACTTCCAGAAGAGATATTTCCTGTAAAATATATAATAAAAGGGATAGCATGTATTTTCTTATTGTCTTTTAGTGTGCATGTAGGTACAATGACTAGAAGCAAAGAAGAAAATCTAGGTCATTCTAAACTTAGGAAAGAAACAGAATTAATCTGCATCAATGGCAATGGTGAAACATGAACTCAATACACAGCTAAAACCCAAAGAGAGAATATTACGGAGACCTTCAATCATAGGTGGCAATAAAACTGGTACAGCTCTCCGTGCTCGTTTCCTTGGCACAGGTGGAGGACCTAAGCTTTGAGGAGAAGGAACACTTCCTGACAATTACATCAGGTAAGGGTTAATAGATGTCAAAATTACAGACCCTGAAATATGAAGTAATGACTCTTTATTTGCAACAACATTACTAAACTAAAATAGCAGGGTTATATAAGTAGGTGCGCATTGATATAAAGATAAGATTATTTTGTTAATGTCCAACAAATGACCAAGAAAAAGGTCTATGGAACTATAGAGTACAATTTGTCGTCAATAGACTGTGGGAGTATCTAGAACACTCCTAGATGCTTGAAAGTTAACATAAAAATAATAGTCATATCTAGGTAAAGTGGAAGAGGAAAACCCTAAGACGCACGAGGCCCTAGCACAACAGTGACACCATAACTGCAAATACTAGTAGAAGTATAGGCAGAAGAACAAGAAGAGCAAAGGAAGAGAAAGGAGTATCTATCTCAGCCAGAAGTAGAGTCCCCTGGAGTATGGATCCTATGAAGGAAGAAAACAAATAAAAAAATGTTATCCAAGCATCATAAAGGATGGGCCCCAAACTAAGCTTGGACAATGACATGAGCAACTGATCATACATTGGAGCATGATAGACAGCACCCTCTCAACACATGCCCAATCTAAAGAGGACAGAAACAAACCCCAAACATTGGCCCCTCGAAGAATTGTGGGTTTGATGATGCTGTCAAAAAGGTACATTCTTGTAGGGATGCCCTGAAAATGCAACTAGAAACATTGTTGCTCGAGCAAATTTGGGGACGCATACTCTTTGCAGAGCCAAGGTTGTAAAGCGAGCTTCACGGTGAACCAAGGGCCCGTGAATTGGACCCTCAAAATGTGTCAATTGTCATTGCCTCCACTTTTCCCCCACAAAAAGAGAAGTGAAAATCTTCCAAATATTTCTTGTTGGTACTGAAAGTCATGACCTTAGTATTAATGAGGTTGGGATCACAAACGTTGGTGACAATCCAATTGCTTGAAGGCCCTTGGGGGAGGAAGACAATCAATTGTATATGTGGCTAAGATGCATAAGGAAGGTGTGTAAGATGTATATGTAGTTTCACATTGATCAACGCACATGCATAGGCATATGTGGATGTGTATACATACACAAATACTTAACATTTAAATGTGCATGTGTCCACAAACATAAACACATAATACCCATGTATGAGCTCTAAGATGGCCTTCTACCAGGAGCACTTCATCTACCTATGAGATGGACTCATTCTTCAACCCACATGTATGCGTAGGCACTAGATGCATGCCCTTAGGATCCCCTTTGGCCAATTCAACGTCGGTTCGCATCAACTTCAGGTCAAAACAAATCATCATCTTCCTTGTCTTGACAAGATCTACCAGCTTTGCCATCTATAGGCGAAAGAGTAGGAGGATCACCTCATCTTCTTATGCCCTATTTACTATGATGAGATCCGGGGGAGGTTCTACTACCTTTATCGAGATTCAAACGGGTCCCTCTCTACATTCTTACAGTAGCCAAATCAAAGGTGTCTAGCTCTTTTTATGAGGGAGGTTCTTGATTTTAGATCACGGGCCCTACACAATCGTCCCTATCCAAAGTCTTCTAGGAGGATCACTTCCTTCTTCCATATTATCCATCACACTTAAGACCGGAAATGACAGCCAAAAATTGAAACTTCTTTAGCTATCAAATCAGTGAGGGCCTAAACCGCTTCTCAACCCCCTTCCCCTTCATGAGGCATCTTTCTTCCAACACTCTTTCAAGGAGCTTTCTTCCAAGACCTCGATTCGGATATCACAATATCCCAAAACCAAAGACAAAGACAAACTCCCCTTATTCCATAGCACCAACCCCCACGCTTT
>JZKD02S1674172.1:0-21759 GCA_000966675.3 Picea glauca
CTCAATCCTTTGAAACAAAGTTCAAAAGACATGGAGGTAAGAAAATATCTGATTCAAGAAAGAATTTCAAGAGAGATATGTCAAAGGTACAATGCTTTGAATGCCATGACTATGGCCACTACAAAAGGAATTGTCCTAAACTAACAAAGAAGATAAAAGAGAGACATCATGCATCAACTGCCAATGATGAAGAACCTTCAAAGAAGACAAAGCATGATGAAACAAATTTCTTCTATTATTCAGCTCTTACTGGAACCATTGAAGATAACATGTGGTTGATTGATAGTGGAGCTTCAAGGCATATGACAGGTGACTGCAAGAATTTCTCAAGCATGAACGAAAAGGTGACACCTCATAAAGTGGATCTTGGAGACAATAACTCTTATGCAGTCAAGGGAATTGGACAAGATACTATCAAGATGGAATCAGGTAACTCTATTCATCTCAGTAATGTTTTATATGTTCCTGGTTTGAAAAAGAATCTAGTATCTATTTCTTGTTTGGAAAAGAAAGGAGATAGAGTAGATTTTGTGGATGGAAACGTTCTTGTATGGTCTAAAGACTCAAATATAGAAGACACTAGAGTCATTGGAACTCGTGAAGGAAGGTTGTATAAACTCCTATGTCAGAATACTCAAGCCCTAGTACATGATGGAATCAATCCTAGTGAGTTATGGCATAGAAGGTATGCTCACCTTCATTATCAAGCCTTTCCATCCCTAAAACAGATGCTTGTAGGAATACCATAATCACAATCAGTAAATGAAGGTGTGTGCAGAGGATGTGCACTTGTTAAGAATATCAAGAAACCATTCCCAAGCAATGAGAATTGATCCAAAGGGTTCTTAGACCTAATGCATCCAGTTGTATGTGGTCCTATGCCAATGAAGTCTCTAGGAGGATCTCTTTACTATGTGATTTTTATAGATGACTTCTCAAGAAATACATGGTTATATCTGTTAAATACTAAGGATGAAGTATTTGGCAAGTTCCAAGAATTCAAGGCTGAAGTAGAGAACCTAAAAGATAAGAATATAAAGGTAATAAGATCTGACAATGGAGGAGAATACACCTCCAAGGAGCTCGTTGCTTTTTGAAAAGAAGTTGGGATTAGGAGGGAGCTCATTGTCCCTCACAATCCTCAACAAAATGGTGTATCTAAAAGAAATAATAGAACTATTGAATAATCAATAAAGGAAATGATGAATGATCAAAATCTATCTATGTTCCTATGGGGAGAAGTAGTCATGATAGCTGTTTATATTTAGAATAGAAGTCCACATAGAATATTTGTATGTCCTGTATACATTCATGTTCTAAAGGATAAGAGAAATAAGTTGGAACCCCCATGAAGAGAGGAATATTTGTTGGATATAGTGACTCATCAAAAGCATATAGAATTTATGTTCCAAGACAACAAAAGGTTGAAGTCAATAGAGACGTAACTTTTGATGAAAGAATTGCATTCAAGAATTATATAGAAGGTCCCATAGACTCCAATGAAGAAGAGGAACATGAAGATACCAAAGAAAAAAGGACATGCTCTCTAGAACACCCCAGTGAAGAACCAGAACCATCACACGAACATTTGGAACCAGTTATTGAACCTGAGACAAGAAAGAGACCAACATGGCTTGAATCCACCTTGCAAGAAGCAGAAAGATATAAATCTCCCAATGGCACCCTCCGACAAAGCAAGAAACCCAAAAGGGTTTCCATTTATGCAGCACTCATGACAAATCTCATTAATGCAAAACCTTCCACCTTTGAAGAAGCAGTCAAGAAGAAAGAATGGAAGGAGACCATGATGGAAGAATACCAATCTATTATGAAAAATGACATATGGGAAGTTGTTCCTAGAACTAAAGAGAAGTCTATAGTTACTTCAAAGTGGGTTTACAAGATAAATCATGATGTAGACAGAAGTATTGACAAATACAAGGTGAGATTTGTGGCTAGAGGTTTCTCCCAGTAGGAGGGAAAAGATTATGATGATACATTTTCTATGGTTGCCAGATATACATCTATTAGAGCCATCATATCTCTAGAAACTTTCATGGGTTGGATTTTACATCAGATGGATGTAAATACATCATTTCTCAATGGAGTGATTGAGGAAGAAGTATACATAGAGAAACCTCAAGGTTTTGAGGCACACCCAAGAGAAATCCATGTTTGCAGATTGAAGAAGGCCTTGTATGGAATCAAACAAGCTCCAAGAGATTGGTATGCACGTATTGATAGCTATTTGACAAGACTTGGATTCTCCAAGAGCCATGCCGATCCAAACCTATACTACAAAGTTGTGAATGGTGCACTTGTGATTACTGTTATATGTCGATGATTTGTTCTTGAAAGGTGTAGAGCCTCTCATTATTTCGTGTAAGAAGGAGCTAGCCTCAGAGTCCAGTACGAAGGATCTTGATCTCATGCACTATTACTTGGGATTAGAAGTATGACAGAAGCATGGTGAAGTATTCTTAGGACAAGGGAGGTATGTTGTAAATATCCTTCAGAAGTTTGGAATGATGGATTGTAAATCCATGGAAACTCCCATGGTGACAGATTTGAGGAAGATGAGAGACTCTGATTCTAATCCAGTAGACTCGTCCCTATACCAGCAGTTGATTGGCTCCTTGATGTATTTGGTGAATACTATGTTGGAATATTGTTTTGTTGTGAACATGTTGAGCCAGTTCCAGGTGGAACCTAGGCAAGAGAATTGGATAGATGCAAAGCATATCCTAAGATATCTTCGTGGGATGATTTCTTATGGTTTGAGGTATGCCTCAAACAATGATGTAAAACAACATGAATTTACTGATTTAGATTGGGTAGGGACTATAGATGATAGGAAGAGTACTTCTGGACTATGTGTCAGTTTGGGATCTACTATGATATCATGGGCTAGCAGAAAACAGAAGTTTGTTGCACTCAACACTGTGGAAGAATAGTATATTTCACCTTATGATTCTTGTACGGAAGTAGTGTGGTTCCGTAAGTTGGTTTCTGGACTGTTTGATCAGGTGATGGATTCGACCGTGATATATTTTGATAATCAGAGTTGTGTGAAGCTTTCAAAGAACCCAGTGTTCCATGACAGGTCGAAGCACATTGAGATCAAGTATTATTTTCTCTTTGATAAGGTCCAGAGGGGAGAAGTGGTTCTCCAGTATATCTCCATTGTTGAGCAGACTGTATATATTTTAACGAAGCCTTTGTCCAAGATAAATTTTGCATACCTGAGGGACAAGTTGGGGCTCATGGATATTGCTTCCTTGGTTTAAATGGAAGAGATGACTTCCTCTGTTGGGAGGGAACACTGATATGTGGCATCATGGACTGTTAGTGAGCTGCAGATCTGTATCATGCTAGTACAACTTAGAGATGGTCATACAACTTAGAGATGATGCTTTCATCATGCTAGATATGATCATTCTAGTACAACTCAGATATGATACAGATGGCTAGAGTTGTTGATACAATGTCCTGAGGAGCATTGTGCTAGTACAACATAGAGGTGTCATACAACTTAGATATGATGTATTGACATCATGATAGTTATGTTCATGCTAGTACAACTTAGAGACGATGTTGGTGAGATGAATCATGCTAGATATGATCATGAGAGTACAACTTAGATGTGTAATACAACTTAGATATTATTCAGTTGCCATGCATCATTGCAACACCCTGTTTCCCCCAGTCTATAAAAATAACTATATTGGCCAGGAACTATGGCAAACTCAAAGATGTGAATGTTTGATTTGGTGGACCTTTGTATAAAAAGGTCGATGAATGTAAATTATGTTATGAATATGTGTTACATGACTACTGGGAGGGGGATGTGCTAAAAGAGACCATGATGGCTAATGAAAGGTGGTGGAAGGGACCTGGGATGGTTGTGTTAACTTCCACCGAACCAGTACCATATTGGTTTTTACTTGCTCAAAGACCAAAAACAACTCTCTGACCCTGGAATGAATTTCCCATCGGGAAGGTAGGTGGGGAGGTTCCTCAAGAGTTAATGAGGGGATGGGGGTGAACTCCCCATCTGTAGAAGCTCTCAGACCTAACCACGGATGGGGAAATTCATGCCACACACAATCTTGCAGAGAAAAGGAAAGAAAGGAAGTGTGGTAAAGGGCAGAGAGTGCGCACAACAGGGATCACAGAGGAGAAAATTTGGAAACACAGGGAGTTCTGAACATAGGAGAAGGAGAATAACCTTCATCCTTGACTTCCATTGAGTTGGAAGTAAGAGATTTAATCTCAATGCGTCATGGTCTAGCTTGGGGTTGGCTAGTGGTAAATCCATTTGGAGTCACTGAGCCTATGGTTGGATGGAAATCAGCACCCCTCTCAGCAGTCGCGTCACACCTGGTGTTTCTGATAAGTGTTTATGTCTTGTATTTTGAATTGAATATCCTGGATGCATGCTCATGTTTATACGCTCATAAATGGTTTCTGTATAGAAGTGATTTCCTGGTGCTTTGATTGGAAATAATGGATGCATGCTTATAATTATATGTCCATAACCAGTTTATGTATAGAATGAATAAGTTAAGAATACGAGTCCATTCCCTTGAGGATTGTCTCATCTACTTAACTCGCATTATGTTATGGTTTGATTTTCTGAAGCCACCTTTCCCGGGGAGTTTCCTCACATTCCAGAGTCGGAGTGAGTTCCTTGAAATGACTATCATTATAGTAAACCCACGAGTTTACTTTACCCCTGCCCCAGAGTTCATAGCTCGGCGAATTAGGAAGGCATTTCAGTCAGGTCACCGAAGATCAGAAGGGATAGCGAGTCCAATTAGCCAAAGGGCGGACCCTCTCATTTGTTAGAAGAACAAATGAGATCTGTTTCGGGAGTATCCCAGGCCTGTTAGGACCCATGGATCTAGAGGAGAAGCGTAGATGTTAACGCCTTGACCCCCCCTTCAATCTTTGCAAGTAGCGATGGAACCCGGGTCGTCGATCTAAGTTAGATCTGAACCGTTGGTTCTTTTCATGGGATCAGAGATTGTAAGTTGGGAGAACAAGGTTCTGCCTTGGGTCTCAAATTCCCAATGAGTTGGAAGCCAGTTGAATCCTAACCGTCCACTGTGGAGGATGTGTGGCGAAGATCTGGAAGCAATCAGGGTTTTGGGACTTGGGCATAGAAGAGTGGCGAAGAGCGAGGACTCGCAATCACTGAAATTGTGAGAGTCATTATGGACCGTTGGATCTAGGGTGACACATGGTGAGAGTTAGGCATTTCGCTGACTCATCGTTGAAAGAAGTCAATGGGAGGAGTTTTTAGAACTCACGAGTCGCGAAATCATGACTTAATCCTAGTCATTGGTTTAAGAGAGATCACAACCATTAGATCATGGGGCTTGTGGGTCGTCGATCTAACTCAGATTTGGACCGTTAATTTAATTCATCGGGGATTTGAAAAGAAAAGGAGGAGGGGCATTGCATCGTGATTTCCTGAATCGTGAAATCTGAGGGACTCAGAGGAGCAGCCCGAGGCCACGAGATAGGGTCATGTGAGTGGAGATAAGGGAAGGAGCCAAGCACCTTAGCCCTGTTTCAGATCTCGGAGATTGGAGGGATAAGGGTTCCTTGCCACCGGAAAACCAAAAGTTGATTCCCAATAGCACCCCTTTGTGATAAGAGCGTGGTCACAGGGTAGTGATCACATGAGGTCAAGATAGGGGAAGGGCTTACCACCCATTATCCCTTTTCGGGGTTTCAAGATTCAAAGGAACGAGGCACTTGACTTTGAGATCCCCAATATCACGAAACACGATGCGCCTTTTGATTAGGCTCTGTGGTCAAGAGTAGTGGTCATGTGGAGGAGGGAGCTCACGCTTGGTGCTTAGTCACGCAGGCAGAGTTCTACTAGAGACCATGGATGAAGGATTCGACTAACTAAGAAATAAAATTTGGATTTTTATTCTATTCCTTGTAGTGGGTGTGTGACAATCATGCTAGATATGTCATGCTAGTATGGCTTAGAGATGATCATACTACTTATAGATGATGCATGAGGGATCATGTCATGCCAGATATGATCATGCGAGTACAACTTAGATGTGGCATACAAATTAGATATGATTCAATGGAATCATTCTAGATATTTCATGCTAGTAAGGCTTAGAGATGATCATACAGCTTAGAGATGACACAGTGAGGCATTGATCTACATCATGCAAGTACAACTTAGAGGTGGCATACAACTTAGATATGATGCATTGGCATCATGCTAGTTTTTTCATCCTACTACAACTTAGAGATGATGTAGATGATACTTCGGATCACGCCAGTACAAATTAGATATGATGCATTCACATCATGCTAGTATGGCTTATAGGTGATGAAACTGATGACATTATTGACGCAAGTTGATATCAAATGATATGATTGTTGTGGAGAATGTATGTCTCTAGACAATAGCTATGTGCTACTATGGTGGATGTGTTCCATTGGTGGTGACTATATGTGTCACTCGTTAGTAGCTGTGTGCTACTTGGAGTGGTTGTATACCAATGGATAGTAATTGTGTACTACTATGGATAGACACAGTTGTGTTCTATTGGATGGAATTGTATTTGATTGCCATGGAGACTATCACTAGTGCTAGAGATGTTTTCCAGCGAGATGGATAGTGATGATGGTGCTCATGATTTGATCTATGAGATCACGAGATAGCCTATGTATGATTTATTTGTGCTCCAGACCATTGCCTTTAATACCACCCTATCTAGGAGGGAGTGTTGATGTTACAGTAGTTGTGAGAGGTATTAACCTCCATGTGTATCCTTTGACAAACCTAGAATATTTTGGGAAGTAAGATAAACCCTAAAACATTTGATAATAAACCTAGAAGACAAGTTGGCTCAAGAGAATAATTAATATTAAGTTATTAGCCTCTAGGAATAGAAGTTGGCCCAGTTAGGTGACTTGGAGTAGTACATATAGAGGGTGTTAGATCTCATTTGGACACACTCACTCTCACGACCTCATAAGGAGTAGTGCTATGCATGACTGGAGGATATCTGCAACTGTTGTAGTGGTGACTTAGTCTTTGTTTATGGTTTGGACTTTCTGCTTGGTACGCTAGCTTTGGAGAGAGATACACTACCTTGGTTGGCTATTGGTTCTAGTGATTTCTTCCAGAATTATTCTATCTGTCAAAGTTAAGGTGCTTGGGGGTGGCCTTTGTGCCTATGGTTCGGTGACAATATTGAGATATTTTCTACAGTGAAATGAGCACACCTATTATTTTAACATCTACTTTATATCAACACATACCCACCAATTCATCCATCTTTCTATAACAAAGATACATTGCAGTTGAGCACCCCAAATGAAAAATTGTATACTTATAGCTATTCATAATAAAGTGGGATCCACTTAATTTCGGTGCTAGTAGTTCAAGTTAATAACTACTCACTCAAAGAGAGTCGATCAATTAAATTTACATGAACTTTCCTTCAAATAATAAAGGCACCCTACTAAAACCACTTTCAAATTGTGTTTTGTATAAATCCCTACTATATTTTCTAAACATAGCAACTTATTAAAGTGATTGACCTTTTTAAAACCTTTGTCTAAAAAAATACTAAATATGCCATCCATTTATAGAAGGTGTAATGTGCCCCTGTCCAAGTTGAGGTCCATTAAGTGAAGAATACTCATAAAAATTAAAATTTCTACTAACTAATTTCCCATAGCTTATCAGCTATGAATTACATATAGATAAAACTAGTGTCTGATACCATTTGGTAAAATCATATACAACATTTTTAAAAAAACATGCATGCAACTGATAACTCACACAACAACATATAAAACTATTCTCATGCACATATTAAAAGCACAACAAATAAACACATATAATAGCACAACAACAAGATAAAATTCTTATCTTTCAAAGTAGTTGTGAAACCAACTTCTTAGGATATATGTTCCACACTACTATAGACTTTTTGATCTAAATATCAACAACAAGTCACCCTCAAGCTAGGGATAGAAATCCACAAAAGAGGGTGGTCTCTCACTGTCCACTCACTTCTCAGAAAACCCACAACCCACTGGTATTCTCCTACAACTATCCTGATTTTCCACCATCTCTCTTCCTCTCAACCTTCCCAACCCAAGGAATGTACCCCTTCACTAACCTCAGTCCCTTGGGCATCCCATTCATTTATTAGGGTCTCTCTGGCACATGTAACCATGAATCTCTCAGCTAGGAAACTCAAGGGAACTCATTGCCAGGAAAACTACTAGCAACAATAACAAACACTTGTTGTTGCAGTGCAACTCAAATAGGAGTTCACTCTTCAGGCATGACAACCTAGATCTTCAATCTTGAGCTCCAAATACTCTCTAGCATGCTCCAAAATTATCCCTCCATGTATTTTCTATCCCCAATCTCTCTCACTTTCTCTCTACTTGTTGTTCATTCCAAAAATTGATTGTCTAAAATTGTTGTGATTGCCCATATGAATTTCCTCTCTTTGGCTCACTTTCTTGACTCACACACTTCCCCAAGATGATTGTACCCAAATCCCATGCTCCCAATTACTATGGGATGTCACTTCTCACACCCATTCTCTTACATGCATTCAATGATTGGCTTTGGGGACACTCAATCCTAAAATAGAGTTTAATACATAATGATAATAAAATTCAGGAATGTGGGTTGAATTAATAGACATGGGTAATTCCCCCTTGGTCCCCTCTTAGTCATTCTCTTAGACCCTCCCCTCTATTGTGGATTAATTAAACCCCCATTTCTATCCATATCCACTTAGCAATTGGGATCACATTTTGTTTATTAAAAACTTTAGAAACACATTTCACATATACATCGCTTTAGTTGTAGCCACACATTATATCTACATTAAGAATTAGTTATTATAGTGAGAATGTTACATTCCCCCTCCCCTATAATTGTGCATTTTCCTTGGTGCACATTATGATGATATATATACATACATGAACTATCCAATTTTACAACTCCCACATTAGTTCCAACCAAAATTTCCTATTACTCTCAACCCATGAACCCAAGGAATGCACTATTCGTTTATCAGTGATAACCTAAGGAATGTACCATTTTTTTTTAATCAAAGTCAACCCATGGAATCTCCCATTATTTTATCAAGTTCCCTAGCACAGGTTGGCGAGGACTATGAGATGTGGTTCCAGAACTCTAGGTGCTCAAAATTGAGCCCTGCATTCTTATATTTTGTTTTCTTCAAAATTGTCAAAAAGTTGCAGGTATTCCTCCCACATATTTTCTTTTTGCTCCCATGTAGCATATTCAGGACCGTAGTGGGTCCATTGAACCTTTATCAACCCTGTGGACTTTTTTCTGATCACTTTGACTTTCCGGTCTAGGATGTGTACTGGTTCCAACTGGAAATCCCCTTCGTGCTCCACCTGGATCACATTCCAATCAATTATATGGTTAGGGTCAAGCAAATATTTCTTTAATAATGACACATGAAATATATTATGCACTCTCATGAATGCAAGCAATGCTATCATGTATGCAACTATGTAATATCCCCAACCAAATCTGATATAAAAATCAGTTCTAACTAGTTGAGAACTTTTGTCAAACACTTTGACAGTATGTTCAATTTCCCTTAGCAAATGTCTTCTTCTTGCTTTCCCAATTTTGATGAGGTTTTCTGATGTGTTAGCATGACATTTGAAATAATTTCTTCCTCCTTATAACTCCCTAATTGCAGACTACTATATATAATTGATGGTTGTATGTTTTCTATGTGTTGGATGATTGAAACATTTTGTCAAACACTTTGTGTGCAATGGTTGTAGCATTCATTTAAGTGTATTTTCTGATGTATTTCAACCCATATTTATTCATGTAAGACATCAGGTAAAAACATGCAATGATAACCAAATAAATCAGAAACCAATATCTATTAAAAACCATAAGATAGTACCTAAAATCCTTGCTTTATTTAAAATGCATTTGGTTGTCCAACATATAGTAATTTCCAGATCTGATATAAGTAATACAATAACCACTTTATTGACCTATAATGGCTCCAAAAGGCATGGAAATAGTGTCAATGATCCTCCTTTTCGATACCCTAATGATGGATACCTAAAAGATATGTTATTTCATGCAAAATCCACAATTCCCATACCTAGAAATGTGTCCTCCTTGTTGCCTACGCCTTACTGAAATATGCACAATAAATCTGATGTAAAATCTTCATGAAATGGATGCAATATTGTATATATGATGATGAATAAATTATATGAGAAGTTCCCCTATCTGTAGATGTCAAATATAATCACAAATCATTGGATCTCAAATGCTAGTGTTCCCTCCTTCAGTAAATTCTCCCCAACTCTGAGAATAAATAGTATGGATGATGGAAACCCCCAAGGGTGCCACGAAAAGTCACTCCAGGTGAGCCAAACATAAACCAACTCATATATCTTCAAGATCTCACTCCCATAAGCCAAATTGAACTCCTTCCTATTGGACAATACACCCTCTCTGCATAATCCTCCAACAATTGTGCCCTCCTTTACCAACAATGAAAGAAATGGATCTGAAACTAAAATAAAATTGTGAGGATGGAATATTTCACCACCTTGGCCAATCTTGGATTAGGAACGAGAGAATATTTCACTTCTTTTTTTATATCTAGGGTTTATTTAGTCAAAACCCTCAAAACACTCAAGTATCTTGAGCTCTCTAGCCAAGAGGCCAGACATTAAAAATTGATCAACCTAATGAGAGAATAGAAGCCCCTATCTCTCTTTTATAACCCCTTTCACCTTTACCATTCAAGTGACTTTTAATTCATCTCTTAATTGTTCTTCATAAATCACTTTACTAATTTAATATCCCTTTTTACTCCAAAAAGTGATTAATTCACCCTTATTACTTCTCTTACCAAGGAAAGTCACATTTAATCATTCTACCCTGTAGATATTTTCGTCCCGATTCCAACGAGCTATTACACTAAGGTGTTTCTCCAAGAAACAAGATCCAAATAGCACCTTTAGTGTAATTNGTCGCGTCACACCTGGTGTTTCTGATAAGTGTTTATGTCTTGTATTTTGAATTGAATATCCTGGATGCATGCTCATGTTTATACGCTCATAAATGGTTTCTGTATAGAAGTGATTTCCTGGTGCTTTGATTGGAAATAATGGATGCATGCTTATAATTATATGTCCATAACCAGTTTATGTATAGAATGAATAAGTTAAGAATACGAGTCCATTCCCTTGAGGATTGTCTCATCTACTTAACTCGCATTATGTTATGGTTTGATTTTCTGAAGCCACCTTTCCCGGGGAGTTTCCTCACATTCCAGAGTCGGAGTGAGTTCCTTGAAATGACTATCATTATAGTAAACCCACGAGTTTACTTTACCCCTGCCCCAGAGTTCATAGCTCGGCGAATTAGGAAGGCATTTCAGTCAGGTCACCGAAGATCAGAAGGGATAGCGAGTCCAATTAGCCAAAGGGCGGACCCTCTCATTTGTTAGAAGAACAAATGAGATCTGTTTCGGGAGTATCCCAGGCCTGTTAGGACCCATGGATCTAGAGGAGAAGCGTAGATGTTAACGCCTTGACCCCCCCTTCAATCTTTGCAAGTAGCGATGGAACCCGGGTCGTCGATCTAAGTTAGATCTGAACCGTTGGTTCTTTTCATGGGATCAGAGATTGTAAGTTGGGAGAACAAGGTTCTGCCTTGGGTCTCAAATTCCCAATGAGTTGGAAGCCAGTTGAATCCTAACCGTCCACTGTGGAGGATGTGTGGCGAAGATCTGGAAGCAATCAGGGTTTTGGGACTTGGGCATAGAAGAGTGGCGAAGAGCGAGGACTCGCAATCACTGAAATTGTGAGAGTCATTATGGACCGTTGGATCTAGGGTGACACATGGTGAGAGTTAGGCATTTCGCTGACTCATCGTTGAAAGAAGTCAATGGGAGGAGTTTTTAGAACTCACGAGTCGCGAAATCATGACTTAATCCTAGTCATTGGTTTAAGAGAGATCACAACCATTAGATCATGGGGCTTGTGGGTCGTCGATCTAACTCAGATTTGGACCGTTAATTTAATTCATCGGGGATTTGAAAAGAAAAGGAGGAGGGGCATTGCATCGTGATTTCCTGAATCGTGAAATCTGAGGGACTCAGAGGAGCAGCCCGAGGCCACGAGATAGGGTCATGTGAGTGGAGATAAGGGAAGGAGCCAAGCACCTTAGCCCTGTTTCAGATCTCGGAGATTGGAGGGATAAGGGTTCCTTGCCACCGGAAAACCAAAAGTTGATTCCCAATAGCACCCCTTTGTGATAAGAGCGTGGTCACAGGGTAGTGATCACATGAGGTCAAGATAGGGGAAGGGCTTACCACCCATTATCCCTTTTCGGGGTTTCAAGATTCAAAGGAACGAGGCACTTGACTTTGAGATCCCCAATATCACGAAACACGATGCGCCTTTTGATTAGGCTCTGTGGTCAAGAGTAGTGGTCATGTGGAGGAGGGAGCTCACGCTTGGTGCTTAGTCACGCAGGCAGAGTTCTACTAGAGACCATGGATGAAGGATTCGACTAACTAAGAAATAAAATTTGGATTTTTATTCTATTCCTTGTAGTGGGTGTGTGACAATCATGCTAGATATGTCATGCTAGTATGGCTTAGAGATGATCATACTACTTATAGATGATGCATGAGGGATCATGTCATGCCAGATATGATCATGCGAGTACAACTTAGATGTGGCATACAAATTAGATATGATTCAATGGAATCATTCTAGATATTTCATGCTAGTAAGGCTTAGAGATGATCATACAGCTTAGAGATGACACAGTGAGGCATTGATCTACATCATGCAAGTACAACTTAGAGGTGGCATACAACTTAGATATGATGCATTGGCATCATGCTAGTTTTTTCATCCTACTACAACTTAGAGATGATGTAGATGATACTTCGGATCACGCCAGTACAAATTAGATATGATGCATTCACATCATGCTAGTATGGCTTATAGGTGATGAAACTGATGACATTATTGACGCAAGTTGATATCAAATGATATGATTGTTGTGGAGAATGTATGTCTCTAGACAATAGCTATGTGCTACTATGGTGGATGTGTTCCATTGGTGGTGACTATATGTGTCACTCGTTAGTAGCTGTGTGCTACTTGGAGTGGTTGTATACCAATGGATAGTAATTGTGTACTACTATGGATAGACACAGTTGTGTTCTATTGGATGGAATTGTATTTGATTGCCATGGAGACTATCACTAGTGCTAGAGATGTTTTCCAGCGAGATGGATAGTGATGATGGTGCTCATGATTTGATCTATGAGATCACGAGATAGCCTATGTATGATTTATTTGTGCTCCAGACCATTGCCTTTAATACCACCCTATCTAGGAGGGAGTGTTGATGTTACAGTAGTTGTGAGAGGTATTAACCTCCATGTGTATCCTTTGACAAACCTAGAATATTTTGGGAAGTAAGATAAACCCTAAAACATTTGATAATAAACCTAGAAGACAAGTTGGCTCAAGAGAATAATTAATATTAAGTTATTAGCCTCTAGGAATAGAAGTTGGCCCAGTTAGGTGACTTGGAGTAGTACATATAGAGGGTGTTAGATCTCATTTGGACACACTCACTCTCACGACCTCATAAGGAGTAGTGCTATGCATGACTGGAGGATATCTGCAACTGTTGTAGTGGTGACTTAGTCTTTGTTTATGGTTTGGACTTTCTGCTTGGTACGCTAGCTTTGGAGAGAGATACACTACCTTGGTTGGCTATTGGTTCTAGTGATTTCTTCCAGAATTATTCTATCTGTCAAAGTTAAGGTGCTTGGGGGTGGCCTTTGTGCCTATGGTTCGGTGACAATATTGAGATATTTTCTACAGTGAAATGAGCACACCTATTATTTTAACATCTACTTTATATCAACACATACCCACCAATTCATCCATCTTTCTATAACAAAGATACATTGCAGTTGAGCACCCCAAATGAAAAATTGTATACTTATAGCTATTCATAATAAAGTGGGATCCACTTAATTTCGGTGCTAGTAGTTCAAGTTAATAACTACTCACTCAAAGAGAGTCGATCAATTAAATTTACATGAACTTTCCTTCAAATAATAAAGGCACCCTACTAAAACCACTTTCAAATTGTGTTTTGTATAAATCCCTACTATATTTTCTAAACATAGCAACTTATTAAAGTGATTGACCTTTTTAAAACCTTTGTCTAAAAAAATACTAAATATGCCATCCATTTATAGAAGGTGTAATGTGCCCCTGTCCAAGTTGAGGTCCATTAAGTGAAGAATACTCATAAAAATTAAAATTTCTACTAACTAATTTCCCATAGCTTATCAGCTATGAATTACATATAGATAAAACTAGTGTCTGATACCATTTGGTAAAATCATATACAACATTTTTAAAAAAACATGCATGCAACTGATAACTCACACAACAACATATAAAACTATTCTCATGCACATATTAAAAGCACAACAAATAAACACATATAATAGCACAACAACAAGATAAAATTCTTATCTTTCAAAGTAGTTGTGAAACCAACTTCTTAGGATATATGTTCCACACTACTATAGACTTTTTGATCTAAATATCAACAACAAGTCACCCTCAAGCTAGGGATAGAAATCCACAAAAGAGGGTGGTCTCTCACTGTCCACTCACTTCTCAGAAAACCCACAACCCACTGGTATTCTCCTACAACTATCCTGATTTTCCACCATCTCTCTTCCTCTCAACCTTCCCAACCCAAGGAATGTACCCCTTCACTAACCTCAGTCCCTTGGGCATCCCATTCATTTATTAGGGTCTCTCTGGCACATGTAACCATGAATCTCTCAGCTAGGAAACTCAAGGGAACTCATTGCCAGGAAAACTACTAGCAACAATAACAAACACTTGTTGTTGCAGTGCAACTCAAATAGGAGTTCACTCTTCAGGCATGACAACCTAGATCTTCAATCTTGAGCTCCAAATACTCTCTAGCATGCTCCAAAATTATCCCTCCATGTATTTTCTATCCCCAATCTCTCTCACTTTCTCTCTACTTGTTGTTCATTCCAAAAATTGATTGTCTAAAATTGTTGTGATTGCCCATATGAATTTCCTCTCTTTGGCTCACTTTCTTGACTCACACACTTCCCCAAGATGATTGTACCCAAATCCCATGCTCCCAATTACTATGGGATGTCACTTCTCACACCCATTCTCTTACATGCATTCAATGATTGGCTTTGGGGACACTCAATCCTAAAATAGAGTTTAATACATAATGATAATAAAATTCAGGAATGTGGGTTGAATTAATAGACATGGGTAATTCCCCCTTAGTCCCCTCTTAGTCATTCTCTTAGACCCTCCCCTCTGTTGTGGATTAATTCAACCCCCATCTCTATCCATATCCCCTTAGCAACTAGGATCACATTTTGTTTATTAAAAACTTTAGAAATACATTTCACATATACATCGCTTTAGTTGTAGCCACACATTATATCTACATTAAGCATTAGTTATTATAGTGAGGATGTTACATTCCCCCTCCCCTATAATTGTGAATTTTCCTTGGTGCACATTATGCTGATATATATACATACATGAATTATCCAATTTTACAACTCCCACATCAGTTCCAACCAAAATTTCCTATTACTCTCAACCCATGAACCCAAGGAATGCACTATTCATTTATCAGTGATAACTTAAGGAATGTACCATTTTTTTTTATCAAAGTTAACCCATGGAATCTCCCATTCTTTTATCAAGTTCCCTAGCATAGGTTGGCGAGGACTATGAGATGTGGTTCTAGAACTCTAGCTACTCGAAATTGAGCCCTGCATTCTTATATTTTGTTTTCTTCATAATTGACAAAAAAATGCAGGTATTCCTCCCACATATTTTCTTTGTGCTCCCATGTAGCATATTCAGGACCGTAGTGGGTCCATTGAACCTTTATCAACCCTATGGAATTTTTCCTGATCACTTTGACTTTCCGGTCCAGGATGCGTACTGGTTCCAACTGGAAATCCCCTTCGTGCTTCACCTGGATCACATTCCAATCAATTATATGGTTAGGGTCAGGCACATATTTCTTTAATAATGACACATGAAATATATTATGCACTCTCATGGATGCAAGCAATGCTAGCATGTATGCAACTATGTAATATCCCCAACCAAATCTTATATAAAAATAAGATCTAACTGGTTGAGAACTTTTGTCAAACACTTTGATGGTATGTTCAATTTCCCTTAGCAAATGTCTTCTTCTTGCTTTCCCAACTTTGATGAGGTTTTCTGATGTGTTATCATGACATTTGAAATAATTGCTTCCTCCTTATAACTCCCTAATTGCGGGCTACTATATATAATTGATGGTTGTTATGTTTTCTATGTGTTGGATGATTGAAACATTTTGTCAAACACTTTGTGTGCAATGGTTGTAGCATTCATTTAAGTGTATTTTCTGATGTATTTCGACCCATATTTATTCATGTAAGACATAAGGTAAAAACATGCAATGATAACCAAATAAATCATAAACCAATATCTATTAAAAACCATAAGATAGTACCTCAAATCCTTGCTTTATTTAATATGCATTTGGCTGTCCAACATATAGTAATTTCCAGATCTGATATAAGTAATACAATAACCACTTTATTGGCCTATAATGGCTCCAAAAGGCATGGAAATAGTGTCAATGATCCTCCTTTTCGATCCCCTAATGATGGATACCTAAAAGATATGTTATTACATGCAAAATCCACAATTCCCATACCTAGAAATGTGCCCTCCTTGTTGCTTACGCCTTACTGAAATATGCACAATAAATCTGATGTAAAATCTTCATGAAATGGATGCAATCTTGTATATATGATGATGAATAAATTATATGAGAAGTTCCCCTATCTGTAGATGTCAAATATAATCACAAATCATTGGATCTCAAATGCTAGTGTGCCCTTCTTCAGTAAATTCTCCCCAGCTCCGAGAATAAATAATATGGATGTTGGAAACCCCCAAGGGTGCCAAGAAAAGTCACTCCAGGTGAGCCAAACACAAACCAACTCAGATATCTTCAAGATCTCACTCCCATAAGCCAAATTGAACTCCTTCCTATTGGACAATACACCCTCTCTGCATAATCCTCTAACAATTGTGCCTTCCTTTACCAACAATGAAAGAAATGGATCTGAAACTAAAATAAAATGGTGAGAATGGAATATTTCATCACCTTGGCCAATCTTGGATTAGGAACAAGAGAATATTTCACTTCCTTTTTTATATCTAGGGTTTATTTAGTCAAAACCCTCAAGTATCTTGAGCTCTCTAGCCAAGAGGCCAGACATTAAAAATTGATCAACCTAATGAGAGATTATAAGCCCCTATCTTTCTTTTATACCCCCTTTCACCTTTTCCCATTCAAGTGACTTTTAATTCATCTCTTAATTTTTCTTCATAAATCACTTTATTAATTTAATATCCCTTTTTACTCCAAAAAGTGATTAATTCACCCTTATAACTTCTCTTACCAATGAAAGTCACATTTAATCATTCTATCCTGTAGATATTTTTGTCTCGATTCCAACAAGCTATTACACTAAGGTGTTTCTCCAAGAAACAAGCTCCAAATAGCACCTTTAGTGTAATTGATTAAAATATGCTCAATAATAACCCAAAATTATGGAAATCATCGGAATGCAACAAAACCAAGGAAAAGTTGTGCAGAATGGATCCTAATGATGTAATACGATGAATAATGTGAGTTGGGCCCCATACAACTCCTAAAAACTGTTTGAGCTCACTATCACTCCCAATTGGACATTGCAGCCCTCCTTGCTCGAATATTGCTTGTCCTCAAGCAATAGCAGAATCAAACTATGTATGATCACAGGGTCCCATATCCACATCTATGACATGAAGTATGATCCCCTCAAAATATGGTCCCTCAAAGTGCTCGCCATGCATGCCCCCAGAATTCTCCTGATGAGTAGAACGATCATGTGCACTAGATCCTCAGTCAACTCCTCAGGCAACCGCTCTTCTCTGATCTCAAATCCATCAACCACTAGACTACCAATCACTCTAATCCCTTGATCCCAAACCAATATGAGAACTATAGTGCTCTGTAAAATATAGTCTTGTAGGTCATCCACACAAAGACTCTCTAGAAGACCCCCAATCAATTGAGCAAGTAAATACCATATCCATCCCTCAAGGAAAATCTCACCTAAATCAGTCTCCAAACTACCACCTCCAGTAGTGTCCAAATCCCCTGCTAACCAAGAAGATTATCTACTCATATACCTGATTCTCAACCAAAGAAACCCATCCTGCCACATAGCATCCCCATATCCATCTACACTCAAATCCCTTCAACCATGGAAGGAATCAATCATGAGTGTCCTAGAAACTCCCATGCGCTCTGGAAGTGTACCAAACCCTGCATCAAATAAATCTGATCATGCCATACCACATAACTCGGTTCCTACTAAACTGTAAACCTCCAGCCGAAGTGTACTAATAGCTATGTTGTCTTGTCCATGATCACTAAACTCAACCTCCCTGTCAACCCACATTGCTTCCTACAATGTCCCATACTCTTGCAATATCCCTGTGATCTTAGCCCTACTATATAGCTCTAGTACACCAGGGTCGAGAAATGCTAGCATACTCTCCTCACTTTGCCCTGAAACAAGGGTGGCTAAAGAAGCATTCTCTGACTTGTGATGCTAACATACCAAGCATGCCCCAATATGCCTCATGAGAATATTTCTTCGATTTACTGTCGGGTTCTGAAATGTCCAATCTTTCTGACCATAGGTACATCATGTATGGTCCTCAGAATATCTATCGTTGCCTACTATGACCCTACATCCTACCAACTGACCTTGTAGTCATCATCAAAAGCATATGTCCTACTATGCCTCCCGTACTCATCCCGATGAGACTCTGAACCTATATCAACCTCTGAAATATCCTTTGTCCCACGACTGAGAATACTCTTCATCACGCCCAAGGCCTCATCTAATTGTTTCTAGTGAACCTCCCCTATCCTGCTACATGTAAAAGAGTATCCCTTGTCAGGAGGTATCTGTCTAATAACTCTCCATGTCCCATGCAACTAGTTATCTTCCTCATTGCTGATGTATGCAGTGAAAGTATCGGGGAAGGATAACATAAATACCTACAACTGTATGTAGAACTTGGAAGTATCATATGATTTGGTCAATCCCAAAGGCTTGACCAAAAACTCATCCACCGGTATCCAAAGTGAATGTTCACCTGGACTTCACACTAATATCATGCCATCATGTACAATGGTAGCTGACTCCACATACTAATGGTTAATCACACCCCCCTATCATTACTCATATGATTGATGCTACTGAGAAGGTAATCTCCCAAATCCATGTGATGTTGTAAGGGAGAGGACCGCTCTCCATGTAAATCTCCATTCTCCACCAAGTATGTCTCCTCCCTGTACTCCAATGCATCTCCCTGTATCCCACAATACACCTCTGCATGCCCCTATGGACTACCTCTCATCACTGTATGCCCCTATATACTCATGTAAGCTCCTATATCCTCCTGCATCATCATGTATCCTGAGTGTACTGTTGGGTCAACCTATACATGGATGTCAACCAATCTTGGAACCTAAATGGATGTGTCCTCGTAACTTTCCATGGCTCTAGAATCCCCATGTGTATGTGTAGGACTAACTATCTCAGAGCTCCTCATGAATGGTGATCCCTGTGACAGATGAAAATTCTCAAGAGTCCCTTGGTCACATCTTTCCATAATCATCAGTGATCCTGGGTATCCCTCACACTCCTCCAATAACTGACGCTCCTCTATCCAACCACCAACATCCTCTAATGATGTAATTGAAGTATATATATGACTATCTACTGAGATAGATGTAGTGGATCTATGACTATCCTCCTCAAGGAGCTCCTCTAATATAAAATATAATTCCTAAAGAGTTTTCTGTGTGCCTTTCAAGAATCCCTATGTGCTTACCAACTCATGAGTGATTCGTTCCACCTCAGCCTCATTCTCCTTTAGTGCCCCATGATACATCTTTCCAACCTCCAAAAGGTAATCTCTATCCATAAGTAGTCATTGGTAGTCGATCCTCATCATAATCACTCTCTCCTTGAGTGTCTGAAAGTCCTCAATGGAAAATTATCCATACGAACTATCTTGTGCCATCATGGCCCTCCAACAATACTTTGCCACCAACTCATGTGTATCATCAATGTTTCTAATGGCTACCATAATCATGTCCTCTCTGACCCTCAAATTCCGTACCAAATGATGTGACTCCTTAACACTATCCTGCTGAAGTACTACCTCATGAATCCTACTCAATAGTGGAATCCTCCTCAACACACTCCTTAGGAGATAAGGAACTATACTTCCCACTGTCCACTATGCTACTGAATTCCCCTATATGCCACTATACATCAGCACATATTGTTACCTCAATATGAACCACCATGTATCCTATATGTACAATTGTATCCTTCTATGAAATCATCCTATTAATATCATCTGCACCCAAGTCCCATACGGATGTGTCCATACATGTGATATGGTCATCCCAACCAACAAGGAATGCATCCTCATTACTGTAAACCGGTCATGGAAGGAATTATCCCATAAATATGTCGGTCTCCAAAACCTAATCTATCAATGGACTCCCCAAAAGAGGTGACTCACTCTCCCCATACTGATAGGTATGTATGTATCCGTCTGTTTCCAAGTCATTCCTCTCCTCTTGGGCCTACAGATCCACATGTACCTTGTTTTCAATCACTACACAAGGCTCCTCTACCACATCCAGAATGCCACTGATATCCTCATGCATCATGTCTAGCATAAATGATGGATAAGGTAAGGAATGTGTCATGCTCAAATCCATAGGAGGATCATTATCCCCCATGCATGACCTCATATCAACATCCAAAGGTGGATCACCCAATCTTTGATCCTCCTCATGCCTAGGAGTCGCCACTGTTGAATCCTCACAAGTATCACCACTATGGTGAAGTGTTGAGTCCTCAACACTATCTGATTGGGAAGATAAACCACATGCATTATCATCCCGTCCATACAACTATTCATCAGATGCGCATGAGTCGATGGCTTTATGGGACTGCTCTAATCTCCTTGTTTTTTCTTCACTTCATTTCTTATCTAAAAACTTGGGTATAACCCTTCCATCATGAAATGATCGTCTATTCATCCTTCTAATTATGATGCTGCAATACTCACCTAAGGTGACCAATCTCTGGAATCTTGCACTCCGAGAGTTATACTCTCTTTCCATGGCCTCAAATTCACGCTCCATCAGTATATTACAAAATCACAGGCTGGTGAAGAAATTTTCTTTGACACCACTTTAATATCGCCACCCAAATCTGATATAAAAATCAGATCTAATTGGGTGAGAACTTTCGTCAAACACTTTGCGGTATGTTCAATTTCCCTTAGCAAATGCCTTCTTCTTGTCGTACTGACTTTGATGAGGTTTTCTGATGTGTTAGCATGACATTTGAAATAATTTATGCCTCTTTATAACTCCCTAATTGCATGATGCCATATATAATTGATGGTTGTTATGTTTTCTATGTGTTGGTTGATTGAAACATTTTGTCAAACACT
>JZKD02S1674172.1:47282-59640 GCA_000966675.3 Picea glauca
GATGTGAGCTTCTCCTCCATCCTTCTTCTTATCTGGACAGTCAAATGACTTGTGCCCATTCTTTCCACATGTGAAGCATGTGATGACTCCACCTCTGCCTCTTCCTCTACCTCTGGTACGAAGAAACATGTTATTATCAGCATATCCTCCGCCCTATTCTGTATGCTACCTTCGTTGTTCAGCGTGTTGGCCTCGCTGTGAACTTCCACCTCTTTTTGTTCTAGTCTGAGGCTTCTTCCAGTCATCCTTGGATTTCTGGAACCTATCTTGGGCAACTGACTTACCTTTTGGTTGGCTCCTACCTCGGCCTTGCTGTCCTGGCTTACGGCTCAGCTTCTCTTCAGCTTTCAACGCCATTTGATACGCATCCTCCACCGTTCGGATGGTTGTCATACTCATCTCATCCTGGATATCGTATCTCAAGCCATTCATATACCTGGAAACTTTTTCATCATCGCTCTCCCGATGACCTGCTCTGATATTTAGTTTGTAGAATTCCTCAGTATACTCCTTCACTGTCATCAGCTTCTGTCTCAGGTTCTGCATTCTCCTAAACAGTGTGATCTGATAATCCCTTGGGATGAACTTTGCCTTCATCTTTGCAATCATTCAACCCCAGCTTTTAATCTTTTGCTTGCCTTTGCAGTGTCTATCTACTTGAAGCTCGTCCCACCATAATGTTGTGTGTCCCTTTAATTTTTTGACAGCATGCCTAACCTTCTTATCTTCTTCGATGTCTTCATAATTGAAGTAAGTGTCAAGAGCTTTAATCCAGTCTAGAAGCTCTTCTGCATCTAGATTCCCTTCATAAGTTGGAATGTCCATCTTCATTTTCGAACTCATCCGAGCGATAGCTTTAATTAATCGCTCATTGGCTGCATCTTTGGCTGCAACTTCTCCTTCTTGTTCGGCTTCAACTTCACCTTCGGAGTCACTTAGATCTCCAGCACTGGTTGTGCGTCTCTGCATTGCCTCCATATCTTCTAGTCTCGCTCGGATATCACGTACCTGTCTCTCCATTTCTAGATTTTGTGCTTGTATCCCTCTTCTTCTCTGGTTCTCCCTATCCTCTGGATCGGGTGATTGTCTTTCTCTCCTCAGCGTCATGGTAAAATTTTCCTTTATTCTCTACTACAAAAAGCAAAGAAATTTTCTCACTCTGATACCACTCTGACGCAAACGCACCACCCAGGGCACGTCCTCTCACACAGGACTTTCTTTCATTCTCGGCCCAAAGAACTCCAAGGTTCTTCAGATTCTCTATCGAGAATCTTTCTCACCCACAGATTCTTTTCTTCTCGATCCTCTCTTCTTCACTTTCAAAGGATCGGAACTCATGACCTCACGAGTCCAACAGTCGGGCGCTACACCCTCGGATCCCCGAGACCTGATGCCTCAGTCAACGCTGACTTTCTCTTTCGTTTATCGGGACTTCAGCTCTATCGCGACTTCACTACTCACGACTCCCAACACTCGGTTCTCCAACTCCCGAGTCCCGATGCGTCGAAGCTCCGATACGTTCGCGAGTTGGTTATTTCAATAGTCATGTCTCCCCGTCGGGACTTTGGACTTCGCGTGTTCGCGAATCCTGACGTCCAATACTCGGACTTCTCACGGCGAAATTCTGATAGCTTCGTGCCACCTGTACTCCCCTTTCCTGACTCCTTGTGGCCCACACTATCTACCCAAATGTCGGGATATCGCGTATCGCAATATCGCGATCCCCGTTACCAATTCTTTGACTCTTTTCTCGCAAAACCTGATGGGTGATCTTGCGATGGATCCAACGAACCTGACTGACTTGGATCAATGGCTCTCGAAATCTCGCGTACCAATATTTCGGTGTGGTGCGACACCTGTCCACCTCTCTAATCCTAGTGGTCCCCACTTTGTCCTTGTATCCTTCGGGAAATCGCATATCGGGATATCACGATTCCCGTTGTCATGTGCACGGGACTTTCAATTCCCCGAACTCCGATACAAATTGCCACCTGTCCTCGTTGATGGACGGTTCAAAGGTTATCGGGATATCACAGATCGTGATTCCAACGTGCAAGAGTTTCTTACCTCTGGAAACCCCGATGTGTTAAATCCCGACTCCTCTCCTGATGTCTGACGCATGTCCTGCTGAGATCAACGGCTAGGATTCTCCCAGAATTTCGAGACTCGAAAGGTCTCAGTTCTCTCGATCTTCAAAACCCCGATGCCTCCAGTATCCCGATGCCTCCCTGGAACTCTCCTTTGCTCACTAGGGCTTAACCCCGACGCAACTTTTGCCAAATCTGACGGTTGGCGGGGATTTGACTGTTGATCCAACGGATCACAATATTCTAGGCTCATCCTTCTGGATATAACTGTAACCTCACCACTGTTTCGAAAAATCCAATGACTGACAGGATTTTTTTCGACCCTCGCCACAAGATCTGGGCCATCGGTTCCTCCTCCTTGAAGAATCCTTGAGAATGGCTAAGTATTCCTTCTCATAACTTGCCCTCCAACACATGCACTTGCAACTCTTGCGTGAACATTCCACGGCACAAAATTTCTGTGCTCTCCTTTGACGATATCTTGAAGGTTCTATACCTCCTGAGCTTTCCCACTCTAATTCCTTCAGAGGGAATTGCATGCACTCCTTGCGGAAACCCTGCAAACACTTCAAGTGTTCGAACTTCTTCGACTCTGCGCACGCCTGCAGCAGCAGTCCTCGATTTCCCTGCTCAGATTAACGACTGAGACTTCCTCATTTAGCCTGCGCACTCCCTGCATGACTTCAACAACCCACTTTCACTTCTGGGTGAATAAGAACAAGAGTTAAACTACCTGAGCCTTCATCAACGCACTCCTTGCGGATGATTTTCGATTGCACACCTTGCAGGAATCTCCTGGATCAGATAGAGAAACAATTGAAACTCATTCCATCTCCCCTTCAGACTTCAGGTTGAAACATGAAATCACATGCACAGCATATAAAATAAAATGCATAACAGGAAACAAACATTCATGAGCACATCAACAATATACACAAAGAAACAACACAAACCATGAATTTGAATCAGAACTTTCTTCTATTAATTCAAATGCATGTACATGGGTGTTCTTCATACACTATTCTCTGCTTGCTCTTTTCTTCTCCTGAATGCTTCCACTATGTTACAATGGTACAATGAGGGTGTCTATATCCGTTTTCCCTCTCGGACTCTAAACTATCAAATCTAGAATTAAAATCCTATCTACCAGCATTAACTAAATTAAATGTCGACTATCTACCAAAGGATGAGATCTTAAAGGCTCAAGGTCCAATAAAATATTCAAATGCACCTTCATAAATGGCTTCATTAAAGACTTGCGCAACAATCCCAAAGAATTTTCAAAAATTTGGGTTGGTTTGTCCAGCTGATCTCTGCTTGATGTGTTGGCTCGCTTGATGAGTCGGTGATGCTACTGCATCATTGTGCCTCCATAAGGTTGGATACCAAGAAAATTCTGGATCCAACTTACAATAGATACTTCTTTCCCTTGGAAAGTCCTAAAAAACATGGTAGTAGGCTATGGTGAAAAATAGATGGGATTTCATGTAAAATTTCCGATTTTTCTTCAGACTACTCAGTTGAAATGAGATTTCATTAGAAATAATGTGACCCCAATCAATGAGGGAAATTCATGCACAACGAAATGGAGAATATAATTGATATTTCTTGGAATGGAAGTCATGGATTCCAAACCAATCATGCAAGAAAAAAACCAGGAAAATTCCTTTTATGGGTACTTCAAGGAACTTACCCCAATATTAGAAGCACTGGTGTTAGTTTTAAGTTCGACCAAATATTTCTCAAGGATATCTTCTCCTCCTCTATTTTCTTTGAGGAATTCATCGGCTTTTTCATCCTTGAAATGCATGGTGGGCGTAGGGAGTCATGGAATTCTTGTGAATAACGAAGGAGCAAGGGAGACATGTTTTTTTTGGAGTAGGATTATTCTCTTATCTGAATTGAATTTATCTACACACCACTGAACTAGCTCTTTGAAATCTCTTACCTCTATAACACAACCAGCCAAGACTATGCTTGAGGTCTATACTTGGTTTGTATTCTTTTAAGCAGGAGGGAGGGCCTTGTAGTAGTTGTAAGCTCCCGATCACTATAAATCTTGGTCTTCTCGTCTAAGCATATTTAGTATATCTATACATTATAACTCTTTTCTCTTACTTGACATTATGTACACTGCTTTCTATTCTTACCATGGGTGGGGCTACTGTCGATATAAAATTTTATAGCTTGACATATTAGTTATTTATTTAATTTACCACATATTTCTCTCATGATTAATTACCATAGCTCTTATTTCAAAGTTGTTGGCCTGCACGATGAGATTTTTGAATTTATTACAAGGTTTATGACATCTTCACCGCTTTAATAATGACATTATGTTCACACAATTGGTGGCTGATGTGGTGGGGGGAAATAAATGCGATGGGGAAATGGTGATGTAATGTCATGGGAGATGTAAAATGGTTACGTATGGAAGTGAGAAAAGAGGAATGATAAGTGCATTATGGTGAAGGAGAGATTGCGAGTACGGGACACAAAACATGATGAGATGAAAATGGTAGAAGGGGAGGACTCCCACATCCCCATCCAAAATAAGACTAAGTATGGGAAAAGTTCATTATGCAGGTCATGAAAGTAAGAGGGTCATTTTGTAGAACACAGGAATGTGGGTCTGTGGGACATAAGACATGAGAAAAAGGAAAGTGGAATAGATGGGTGTCCCGCATCCACATTCTAAGAAATCTACTAAGTATAAAAGGTATAAGGTACATTTTGGAGGGAATAGAGATAAAGGTTGAAATTGAGGGTAGAGAGATTGTGGGACATGGGACATGGGACACGAGAAAATGCAGGACATGAACGTGTTGGTCTCCCACATTGTTACTCCTACATCGCTTTAAAAATGACTAAGTGTTGGAAATTTGAAAGAAGAAGAAAAATGACTAAGTATAAATACATGGGTTTGTGGGTGGGTGGACCTAGGAATTTGACAGTTGTATGACCCGCAACCCACATTTGAAAGGAGAAAAAGAATAAGTAAGGAAATTCAAGAAGCAAAGAATATCAAAGGAAAAATACTAAGGATGGGTGTATGTGTACTAACATTGATCAACAAATGTGGATCAACACACAAGAATCATGATTTTTTTGCAGCGCATAAAATTTTATTATTTTGTAGGCTACAAAGAGGGTAAATTTTAGAAAGCAAAAAAAAAGGGAGAGGCGTCATATGAAATCCATACAACATCCATCCTACATATATACAACATACGGATGCAAAATGTAGGAATATTAAGCGGAAAGGATCCGCGCATGGATCTATTGATCTACATGGACTAATCGGTAGAGAAGTGCACATACTAAGTCTGTAGGTGATGGAAAAGGAGCTCAGTGCTAAGGAGAGTTGTCAAGGCAGTGGTCCATTGTAGTAGACAGTCCACATGGAGGCTAGGAAATGGCATGGAAAATTTAGAAGCGGCTTGAGGTGATGGAGTGGATGACTACAACAAAAGTAAAAGCATGGGGTCATGGTGTGTGTTATCGACAAGTGTTGGGAAGAAGGGAAAAGGATCTATCAAAAAGTGAAGGAAGCGTGGGCTCGTGCTGAGTGGTCATGGGAAAGTAGAAGAGAAGTAGTGGAGGAGGTATCGGGTAAAACCAACCACCAACGTAAAACAACTTCCAGCCAGGTGAAGAAAGGGGCCAACCAGTAGGGAAACCAATAGACCATGGGTAGGGCAACAATAGACGGGTAGTCCAAAAGTTCATCAGGCAGCCCAGAAAAAATAAGGTAGCACTCAAGCAACCCAAAGAAGTACTTGAGAAACAACGAAAGGGTACAAGAAGCCTCTAGTAGCTTCGATTAGGGGTATGGGAAATGGGTAGTGGGTCCGGGTAGTGGAAAATGGGTTCGGGTAGTGGACAGTGGGTCCGGGAAGCAGGTAGTAGGGATTCAGGCAATAGATTTTTATTTTCAACAGATTGCAGTTTCAGTGTTGTGTTTTTGGGTTAACATCAGATATTGGAGATGGCAACTGTATTGCAATTTGAGGATAGGTTGGATGGGGTTTCCAACTATAGTCCTTGAAAGGGGAGAATCATGTTGGTGTTTATGGAGAATGGGATCTAGGAATTTGTTGATACTTAGATCACTCCTCCAACAAATTTGACACAATTGGTCATCCATAGTTAAAAGGATGTGAAATATAGGTGCATAATTATAGATGGAGTAAAGGATCATTTAATCCCTCATTTATCTGGAAATAACATTGCAAGGGACATGTGGGAGGCTTTGAAGGGTTTATTTTAGAGTAAAAATGAGAATCAAAAAATGGTGCTGAGAGAGAATATCATAGACACTAAGATGACAGGATCAAACATGGTTACAACCCATCTCACCCAGATCTCATAGGTTCGATATGAGTTGGCTACAATCGAGGAGAAAATGGATGATTTAGAATTTGTGAGGACGACACTCAAAGGCTTCATGAAGCAATGGATATCGTTCAACAAAGGAATCATGGCACATGAGAAGCTCCCTGATTGGACGAGGTTGTGGGATGAATTCATTTAGGAACAAATTCAAGATGAAGATATGAATGGAGGTTGGTACAATATTGATTATGAGAACCTTTCTCTTTTCAATGAGGCAAAGAAGGGAAAGTTCAATAAGATTTCCAGTGGAAAGTATACCTCTCAAGATGACAAGAAGAAAGACATGAGAAAATTCAAGTGCTTTGTATGTCACAAGTTTGGGCATTACGCAGGTCAATGTCCAAACAAGAAGAAGGGTGGAAATCAGACACAACCAGAGGTAGCTACGTCGACAAAGTTTCAAGTGGATGAGTTTTCCAAGAAGTTTGAATAAGAGTTCTTACATGTTTCCCATATTTCCTCATACACCATATCATCTGGTGCATGGCTACTAAATAATGGAGCCAAATGTCATAAGACAGGAGCACAGGAGTTGTTTGAGAGATTCAAAGATTCAGACTTAGAGATGTATGTGGAACTTGGTGTGGGAACCAAGCATGCAGTAAAGGGATATCGGAAAGCTCCATTCCAAATGGATTCATGAGGCGTGTTGAGAGTGATGGGTGTGTTATGGGTGACAGATCTTAGGAGGAGTGTGCTATCGGTCTCAACGATTGAGACGAAGGGATTTTCCATAGTATTCCAATATGGATAGGCATTGATCAAGCCCAAAGGATCTAGCTCAAACACAACACTTGTTCTTAGAGTTAGATAGAGAAAATTGTATAAGCTGAAGGGACATCCTATGTGAGCAATGGAAAGTAGCAGAGTGGTAGAGAACAAAGAGAAGGTAGCCTCAAAGGTTGAGAAACTCAAAGGGATTCAACCTTTAGGTTCATGTTGGAAGGAGTAGCCTTTTGATTTTGTCAAGAAGGAGTCATGGTAAAAGATGGCCATGCAATATTCCGAGGAGAAGAAGGATTCTAGGAGCATGTTAAAAGGTAGAAAGTCTTCGAAGAAGGGTCTGAACAAGATGGCAGGGATAAATTTATGTTCATATGGTGCAACCAATCAAGTGGATTGGAGAGAAACCATGGTAGCAAATATGGTAATGAAGACAAAGCCACCTCCAGGTGGTAGAAGCACCTTCCTGGCTAAGATGGAATGTTTATGTATGTATAATTGGACATGTACTTCCACATTGGCTTGGTGTCTAGCATGTGGAAGTTGTCACTAATACCTCTCAGGGCTTAGGAGTTTCACTTTACTAGTTAAAGTGAATGACCTTTTAGAATTAATGGGAGTTAAATGCCTAATTTTTTGGCATTCGTAACTTAAGTGAGTTAATTAAATGCTAGCTAGAGATCATAAAGTGAAGGTGAGATATAATCTCATCCTTTGATCACTTTGGAGATGATCTAGGGTTTTTTATTTTGGGTTAACTTAACATTATAAAAGATAGCCTAAGTAAGAGGGTGAGACACACATAGAATGAGTGAGTGAGATCTCATTTATTGGGTGGAGAAGGGAATTCATCTAAGTGTGCAGGGGAAGAGGCCGAGGAAAGGAGAAAAGGGGAAGAAAAGGAATATCATCCAGGTTTGATAGTGATAAAGGAGCATCTTTGGCCTCAAGCAATCTGCATCAACCCAAAAATATTTCAAGTTTAAGATAATAAATCATAGGAAGGAATAAGTGTCAAATTCATTTTTTTATCTTTGGCCTCAATCAATCTGCATCAACCCAAAAATATTTCAAGTTTAAGTTAATAAATCATAGGAAGGAATAAGTGTCAAATTCATGTTGTTGCAACACATGTTGTAACAGTTGTTGCAACACATGTTGTAACATTTGTTGCAACACATGTTGAAACATTTGTTGCAACACATTGCTACAACCCCGCGTGACATATTTAGAGGCTATGAATTATGCATTTTCAACTCCACGTGTATTGTAAGAGATTCATGACAAGTGACAGGGCAAATAAGTGTGGGAAAATGAATATGTTTCTACAATTGTTTAAATCTCGTTAAATCAACATTTAGAAAAACAATTTTTGGAAGGTGGAACATGTAACTACCTAGGGGGGAAACAAGAAATGATTGGGGAAGTTGAATGGTCTGAATGTTTCAGCTACCAAGAAATGAAAAGACAAAGGGGAAAATAAAATAGTGTAGGTGGTTTAGCTCAGCTCAATAGGGATCAACAAAACTTGACGTTATTTCTTACAGGAAGAAACATAAAAGAGAGGAGACAACAAAAGGGTTAGAAATAGAGGTGAGAATTGTTCAGGATTAGTATGATATGTAATAAATATGTAATTGAATTTTTGTTTTGACTAATGAAATATTTTTGTTCCCGTCCATTAGTTTTATTTGTTATTTTTTTTCATGTAGCAATAAATTCCTCGTGTCATTCTTTAACTGTTAATTTATCGTAGATATCAGTACGCTATTAGTTGTGTACTCCATGGGAAGATGCCTGGCTTTAGTAGGGATTTTATGCAAAATCTAGGGGGGACTACGTCAAGTGGTATCAAAGCTAGTTCATTTCATGATTTATGAGAGAACAGTTCCCGGAGGTAAGGCCCGTGAATGTTAGTTTGAGTGAGGGTTGCAAGATAACTTGTAAGGATTCCATCAGGAAGAGTAGGAGTAGCACGAGGAGGTGCAAGAAATAGATAACTCAAAGAATTACAAAGGAGGATTGAATAAATGGAAACAAAAATTTATGGAGATGCTAAAACAAGTTTAGAGTCTGAAGATGAGCCTGAAGAAGAGTTAAATGATAAGGAAGTAGACCCAGCAGTGTGTTTAATATATTTTTTGAAAAATAGAGGTAGTGCAAGGGTGGAAGTTTCATGCTATGATGGTATTTTGAAAGATGAGACTCTCATTGATTGGATAGGAGAGATTGAGATATGTTTTGAGTTGAAAATGTTCAAGATCCCAATAGGGTTCGATTCACCATGACTAAGCTAAAGGGTCATGCTGCACTTTGGTGGGATATGCTACAGAAAGACAGAGTGGATAACTAACAGGGAAATATTAGAACTTGGAAGAATATGGTGAGAAAAATAAAGGAGAAATTCCTACACGTCGATTACCAGCAGAATTTGTGCAAGCAGGTGAAAAACTTAAGGCAGAAAGATACATATGGTTGTGGATATACAGAGGAGTTTTTCAAACTATCCCTCGGGTTAGGGATAAAGGAACTAGAGTGTCAAAGAGTGGCAAGATATGTGAATGGGTTGAAGTACCATATTCAGGATGAGATGAGTACACATTACTTTCGTAATGTAGATGAATCTTATCAATTTTCTTTGAAGGTGGAAAAAAATATTGACAAAATATTGCGGCAGAAGTTCCGAGGAAAAGGAACTTAAGGTAGGGGTATAGCAAGTGCTACTAAAGACAATGAAAAGGAGGATGAAGCAACCAACGGTCATAATACAAGAGGAGGAAGAAGCGTTGGCAGAGGAAAAGGTTTTGGTCAAGGTAAGTATGTGATTGTATGTTATATATGTGTAGTAGAGAGTCACAAAGCATCATAATGTCCAGATAGGAAGAACATGGTGAGAAGAAATGAGGCTAGGACACAAGTTACCTACGCAGATGAAACAACAATTGTTGGTGGGAATGTGGATGTAGTTCAACAAGCGCAAGGATAAAACCTAATGTTTATAAGAGTATTAATCAAGCCTAAGACAAAGGTAGCATAAGAGTTTGAATAGATAAAGAGAGTGTTCAAAACTAAATGAAAAATTCAGGATAAGTGTTGTCATCTTGTCATAGATGAAGGGGAGTACATAAAATTTAGTATTCATAGAAGTAATGGAGAAATTGAAGTTTAAAATCATTCCACATCCAAATCTGTACAAGGTCTCATGGTTGAAAAGAGGAAAACATGTGACTCTGACTAAGAAATTCTTGTTGATTTTTAGATTGGAAAGTTTAGTGAACATGTATTGTGTGACATAGTAGAGATGGATGCTTATCATGTACTACTCGGAAGACCATGGTTGTTTGACAGAAAAATTTTCCATGACAGGAGGAAGAATACTTATGAATTTTTAAAGGATGGAAAGAAATATAAATTAGAGACAATGGTGGAGATTGAGTTGAATGGTAATGATAGCAAGGAAAAGGAAAACATAAATATTTGTAGGAGTAGTCGCATTATGTTGTGGTCAACTAAGGAATTCTTGAGAAAATTATTGGTTGTGGAGCATGATTATTTTCTTGATTCAAAGGTCTTGTTTTATCCATGTTTGGATCGTAGTTCTTGATGGGGGGGGTTTGGGGGGGATTCCCCCCCCACATCTGTCACCAAGGGGTCTAGGGGGGGTGGTGACAATCATTGGAGCCCCCCTTGGAGGGGGTTTAGGGGAACCTCCCCTAAAGATGATGTTTTGGTAAATTTGCCTTGTAAAATATTTTAATTTCATATTCCATCCAAATCATTCATCATTAGGTTGCACATATAATGGTAGAAGTTATGTTAGGGTTTTTTCCCTAGAAGGAAACCCTCTTTTATGTATGAGGGAATTGTATTGTAGTTGTGTAGTAGTTTTGTGAAACGATATTGTGACTGAGATAGGAGAATGTGAGAGAGTGAAGAAGAAGTTTCAGTGGATGTGTTGTAGGTTGTATCCCTTCATTTCCCTATATAATAAAAGAAAGGACTCACAATTTATCTGTGGACATAGCCCATACCGGGAAAACCACATATATATATGTCTTCATTGTAATGAGCATATTTTTTGTTTTATTCTTGCATCTATTTAATTTTATTTCTTTTCAATCCTCTTTTCTAACAATTGGTATTAGAGTGAAAGGGAACTCGCAAGAAAAGAGGGTTTCTAGTTTGAGTGGGAGCAATGGTGGAAGATGGAAAGTTTAGGGTTGAGAAATTTAACAGCCAAACTACCAGTTATGGAAGATGGAAATGGAAGACTATATATATTAGAAGAATATTTTCCTACCATTGGCAGGAAAATAAAAGAAGATTACGAGTATGAAGGACGAAGAATGGGAGTTTCTTGATAGAAAGGAACTAGGAATGATATGGTTGTGCATGGAAATGTTGGTGGCTTTCAACGTTTCAAAAGAAAATAAAATGGAGGATCTGATGAAGGCATTGGCTAAACTATATGAAAAACCCTCAGTCTCCAACAAGGTATTTCTAATGAAGAGATTATTTAATATGAAGATGTCAGAAGGTGGGTCTGTTTTCGACAATTTAAATGGATTTAATACAGTTACTAATCAACTAAGTTATGTAGGAGTAAATTTTGATGATGAGTTTAGGGATATTATAATCTTGTGCTCATTGTCAAAAATATGGAACAACTTGGTCATGGATGTATGTAACTCTTTCTTTGGTTCAAACACTAAAATTTGATGATGTTGTTGGTGTATTCCTTAGCAAGGAAATGCGACAGAAAATCACATGTGAGGCATCAACTAATGTGTTGATCGTGGAGAACAAGGGAAGACAAAGGGAAAAAGAGGAAAGAGCCCAGGGAACCTTGGGAAGCCTAGGAAGGGCATATCCAAATCCAAGTTAAGAAAGATAGAGTGCTAGAATTGTGGGAAGAAAGGACATATGAAGAAAGACTACAGATCTCCAAATAAACAAGAAGATGGACAACAAGAGAAAAATCAAGAACCAAATGTAGCAGGTCATGTGTTACAATATGCTTTAATTCTTTCTTTAGATAATATTATTGATTCTTGGGTATTAGATTCAGGGGCTTCATTTCATGCCACATCCCATAGGAAATATTTTCAAGATTATGTTTAAGGTGATTTTGGACAAGTTTATTTAGGTGATGA
>JZKD02S1674172.1:69836-102671 GCA_000966675.3 Picea glauca
ACTTGTTTATTGACTAGCTTCAGGACTGGTCACAAACCCTATCTTCCACAAAGTGTATCTCCATAATTGTAGCGAATCAAGAGCTAAAATTTTTACCAGAGGTACCTTGATATGTATTCTCAATACCATAGTGATTTCACCATATGAATCATTCTAGAAAAAAAATTATAGAAAAAATGGTAAGATGACCTGAAAATAACATACCTTAGAACACATCATCAAAAGACTTCATCCTCCCTTGAAATCCAGCCTTCTTTTCCTTCTTCTTCCCTCTGAAATTCGACTTGTATCAAATGAATGTCTAATGATGTTTATTTATACCATTTATGTCACTTCCTTTTAACATTAGGGCTGACCTGACACTTTCTTATTTTGTAATTATTTTTTGTAATTATCTTCAGGGCCTACATGTACAATTCACTTTGTCATCTTCAAAAATTCATTTCTCCTCAATCATGAGGATTCACGTTACGTGCCACATACCACCGTAAACAACATGATGTATATTATCCATCCATTGGTGTTGTATTTTCATGTGAATTTTCCTTCATGTCCAAATACCTTCATCAATCTTGTGGTCCAAAACCCATGACTAGGGTTGACATCAGTGACAACAACCAATCTTCCAACAAAATCAAAAGAAATTTAAAGTCAAAAGGATAAACTAATAACAAGTAAAAAATTAAATTATTTCAATAGTACATGGTGTTCAACATGGACTCATAAGTCAAGAGCAACATATTCTCAAATAAAGAAGACTTTAATGAAAGATCATATTGAAAAGGTGTATTTAATATGATAGCAATACCAATTTTTGACCTAATATCTAGAATTTTCCTTGTGTAAAGCATAAAAATAGTATGCTTTGAGTATATGTTGGCTATTCATAAATATTAAAAAAACTTTAGTGATTACAAAAGGGGATAAATTTGTATGTAGAAATATCTACTTCAAAAAAGCATTCGAAAGTTTTGCCAAGGTTTGTACATTTTGGATTTTATTTTATCGAGAGCTAAAAACTAGCACATCGTTAACATGGATTTCAAGGAATATCAAGTTCTTATCAATTCTTGACTTTGAATGGAAAATGGCAAAGCATTGGTGACATATGTTTTACAAGAGGCATCAACTTTGAATGGAAAATGTAAAAGCATTAATGACTTATTTTTAGTTGAAACTCATGTAAAATATAAGCACCTGTGCCATAACCCATCCAATAGAATCAATTATTGAGGCACCACCCATCGATAAGGAATTAGATAATGCAGTTAAAGGCACTACCAACCACGACCATCAGGAATAGAGAAAACGTACCTTTCAGTGGTGCAAATGACAACTGCATTTGGGGTTTACCTAGGCACTCATGTATGATTTTTAATTCATGGAGAATTAGTTGTTGTTTACAATTCTAATGGGTCTATATATCCTCCTCTTATTCTATCATCTAGGTACAAACCAACTTCTAATATCAGTCTTTCTAAATGTTTCTAACTACATCCTATACCATGAAAGGCTTTGCCTACTTGTAGCATGACTCTCCTTGATGGCTACATTTTTCTACAAAATCTCTATAAATATGGGTCATGCTATATGGCCTTTCTATACTTATTGGATAGGGTCATTTTATTGTCTCTCAGGTGTAGTTTGGTTTCTCTTGGCTCCTATAATTTAAAGGGTTGGTATTCCTAATGTCTCCTCTCCTTAAATGATTTTGATTTACCTACCCATGGGAGATGTGGGCATTGATTTATCTACCCATGGGATATGTGGGCATGTGTTATCTAGAGGTTTCTACAAGACCCTATAGCACTTGATTTAGGTAATACACTATGTATGTAAAGGAGTGATGGAGTCATAATTCTAGACATGTGGTTTATATCTCCTCTGAATTGAGTAATGCCAACATCACCCTATGGTATAGGTTGAGTCTTGTTAACAACTGCACGATGCTTCTATAGTATAGATGTTTTATCTAGCTCCATTATGCATAGGCTCATTGAATGCATGTGGCTCACCTTAGAGGGGTAGATTAATAACTAATGAGCCCTAACCTGGCTAAATAATTATAATAGAATGGACCCACTCAACATCTCTCTTCCTTGCCTCACCTCAAAAGCATGGATGGGTTTTCTAAATGAATGACACGAGCGAGAAAAAAAGGGGATATTTTGATAGAAGAGAAGGATCACACTGGCGTCATACCATCTACATGTTGTTGGATATTTCATTAGGGCCCTCCCTCTACCTATCATGCATTTTTTAATAATCCATTAACATTACTTTGGGTTGGTATTTTCCTTGTAGAGGGAGGTTTCTAGGAGAGGAGATGCGCAAGTATGATTTGACCCAAAAACTGTCCAACTTCATGATATGCAATAGGGGATATTCAACTTCATGATATGCAATAGCTGGAGATGAAATGAAAATTTTTAACTAGCAAGTGCATAGCAATATCCATATGCATTTGTTCCTGCAAAAGATAGAACAAAATCAAAGGCATATTAGTAGAATCATACATAATCATACAAAGGATTTTTCCAAGACATGGTAATGGTATTACATCTCTATAGTATGTCACTTATGCGTAGGTATGAAAATACAAATTTAAATTTTGAATTCATATGATAACCTTTTTTCATTATGAAGCAATATAGTGAAGCAATATGGATCATGTAGATATGAAAATATGAATATATGCAATGACTATGTCTACATCCTTTGTTGTTGATTTTCCAATCTCTTCTTCTTCCTCGCACCATTACATAGAACATGCCAACATTCTAAACTATGTTGGAAGTTGAATGCATCAAGGTGGGGTAGCTAGAAAAGGAAAAGGTGGTAGAATGAGGGAAGCTACAACCAATGCATTAGTGATAAAAATAATAAAATAAGTGTTATAGGTAATAATAGTCCATAGCAATTGGTTTTCAAGCCACCATTTAACTTGGGAGATCTTACATTTAAATGAATTCTTGAATATATGATATTTCTTCAATTAAAATGAATGTGTATTTCATATGATATAATAATAACTATGAATGTTTTGGTCAATATACGTCCAGGAAAATAAGGCTACCTTCACCCCTCATTCACACCTAGATCTAGATATCAATTTGAGATTCATAAGAAATGTATCCAGAGTGAATACATGCATCCTGATAAAATTGAAATGAACTATTCTTACCAATGCTCCCCGAATCTGGATGCATATATGAGGTGAAAATGAATATGGGTGAAAAGGAATGAGGTGAAAATTAACATGAAACCTTATCTTCCTATGTTTCGGATCTAAATGAACAATACTCATACATGAAAAATAAAGAATAATAAAAATCAAGAGTAATAAAATATTATAAAATAATAAACCAAATAAAACAAAAATAAAATAATAAATAAACTAATGAAACAAAAATAAAAACAGAAAGAAACGCATTCGGGGTCGACTACATGCATCCGAGGTAAATGAAATGTACAAGAAAAATGCATCTCGGGTTGTGTTAAATCGTAGGTATGCACATCTTCCTTCTTTTCCTCCAATAATCCAAGAAAAATGCATTTGGGGTTGTGTTAAATCGTAGGTATGCACCTCTTCCTTCTATTCCTTGAATCATCTCATCTATCTATCAACCCAGTTTCTAGTTAGTTTTCTTCATAGTGTGTTGAGTCATTTCTATTTGTTTTTGTCATCTTTTATTTGCTTTTTATTAGTTCCTTGCTCTTTATAAGGTTAAGACAAGTCATGATTTGAATTGAATAGGTCATATCACCATGGTACTCTGTGTGTTGCAAAAAGGATAACTTAGGACTATTGATGTAAATGGGTACTAATTGCAAGAATGCCCTTATTCTTGTAATCAGTAGAATAGCGTTGTTTTATGAGTTTTAATTTTGAAAAAAAAAATAAAAGTTTAAATAACAGTGTGTTGGTGCCCAACATGCATTTACATCTTCCTGCACACTCAAGACCGTGCACATGTTTACTTTGTTCAACTATCATTACAAATTTCATGCTAAGATCATGCATGTTTGTGCCTCGAGCAATGATATCATTGCATGGTTGTGTATAGCTATCATTACAAGTGGTAAGTAAACTTGAAACAATGCATACTCTTGACCACCACTCTCCACAGAAGTAGCTAAGTCATGATGGTATCACCCTAAGAACGCTGGAAGTTGAACTAAAAAGAGCCAACATGGCTTGATCTGTTCGAAGCTATACCAGAAATTAGGGATATATTTATCAGAGGAGAATGGTTTGACTTCATATGCACCTTCAATGGACATCACACAGGAGTTTCTCTAATCTTTGTGCAAAACTTCAATGGGTTCCAAACACAATTCAGGGACACAACCATTCACATTACATATCACTTCATCGTTGGAGCATGCGCTCTCCCCATCAGTGGTGAGAGGTGGTTTAAAAAGGGTAAATTTCCAGCTGAAGCCTGCAATAAGTTTCTGGTGGCAGAGCATCAAAACCTTGATTAGATTCAGGGCATCTCAATCCTTTGTATTAAACAAGAGTGGAGAGGCATTCTATCTGCAATCCAAAGATATATCACGGGAGAAAGTAGGTTCTCAATCGTTCATTGTCATCACATTAGGTTACTCATGCATTTAAATCGTGACAAAGAACTGAACCTCCCCTTCTATTTTCTTAAAATCCTAACTAATATGTCTAAGAGAATCCAAAATTTCCAAGAATCGGATCATAGAAGCCTCTACCACCAAGGGTTCATTAAAATATTGGTCATGTTTTCTCTAAGCGACTTGGACATGCCTTGGATATAATTTCTTGTGTCTTTAGGGTTACAAGAAGAACATGAAGTTGATCAACAACCAGAAGAACAAAAGGATGAGGTTTCCTAGGAAGCTAGGGTTTCTCCTAAACCTGAGAGTTCATCCAAAGCCACCCAACAACACAAAAATAAAACCTTACCTAAAAAAGAGAGGACCCAATCAGAGAAAGCAAGATCCATCACTCTACAAAGGGAGGAAATTCCTTGAAGGTAATTGAGGTCCTCTACAAAAAATAGAGGGAAAGGGAAGGTGGTAAGGTCTATGTCAGAAACTATCTTAGAAAGAAATAGGAATAGGTCAGGCTAGCAGGCCAATTGTCCCCTAAACATTTTGAGGATAAACCTATGCCCACTACTATGCAGGAAGACAAAACTCCCAAGTAAAAAACAAGTAGACAAAGGAGGAGTAAACAAGCCAGTCATGAGATTGTTGCAGCAAAATTTATATCATTAGACTCCCAGATTGAGAATCCCCCTGTGGTAAGGAAAATAAAAAAGAGAAAGGGGAGCTAGGTCCCAGAAATGACAAGTAAACCTAACAAAAATACCAGGCTCACCAACCAGTTGAGGTTGAACTCCAAGGCATTGTTTGATCCATCCTTAAAGGAGTAAAATCCCATAGTGATTGAAGATTAGGATACTAATGAAGACCTCTCCAAATTTTCCAACATGGAGGAGATGTTTGTACATACATTGAAGGGGATGATAGGGGATAAGGCCAGGTAGAAATTCAATGAAGAGGAGACCTCGGGTGTCAAATTTGTTGATGTGAAAACATAGTGCATTACTAATATAGAAATAGAACCAGGTGTGGTGGACACTATCCCAGACCCTGAGAAATATTCTGATGATATAAGCCCAGATATAGAATAGGTCCCTGAGCATATTTTACAGGATATCAAACCAAAAATAAAAGGGAAAATGTTAATGGTGCATGAACATGCGAGAGACACCACTAATAAAAAACCTAATAAAGCATCCATATATGAAATGAGACCAAGGAAATATAAGCTTTCCATCGACCTCAATAAACATGTTGTTGAGAAAGAGCATGGGATAAAAAATGGATGCAAAGTATTAGAAATCACGCCAAAAACTGAGCTGACAGGGACATGTATGACAGTGATTTGCATGTGCAAGCTCTGAAGCAATAGAATGATAACATGAGGCAGAAAATACAGGATCTGCAGCAACAAAATCAGGTTCTTGAGTTGCAACACACAAAAATACATACAAAATATCAGAAGTTGCAAAAGAAACACCAGAAACTTGCATGTTCTTGAAGGAGATTATTTGAATGTTTATTGTTGTAAAAAGAAAAATAATTTGAAACATGTGCCAGCTTGGTCTACCACTATTCAGGGTTTGTCTCTAGCTATTGGTGTGCATGGGAATCAATGCAGAGTCAACTACCAACTACAACTTATGAAGACTTTGGTTATTCATCTCTTTCACTTCAGTTATCAACAATAGTTCCAATTGCATTGATAGAGTTTTTGGGTTTAGTTATAGGTACTACTTCCACTTGTAATAAATTGCTACTTTTGATAAAAACAATTTTTTTGGTTAAGGTCGAAGTGATGGGGAGTTATCCCTATGAAATAACACTTGAACACAACTTCACTCAGTTTAAAGAAATGTTTACAAGTTGTAATTAGGAAGTAACATTGAAGTTTGTATCTATAGGAATTGTAATGTAAAGTTGAACTTCATAATTTAGATCCTAGATAGGTAATTGAACCCTCTCTAGATGGGAATAAATAGATGAATCTATGAATGTAAAGAGGTTCAATTATTTGTGGGTATTTAGCATCAGGATTTGGTTGTACTTTGAAACATCAAACTGTTACATTTTTCCACCTGGTGAATATAACTTCTAGTGATATATTGTTTTCTCTTCAAATCTTGTTTGTCTTATTATCTTATTTGGATGCAAATTGAAATGTATGCAAAGCATTGTTTCTTTTCCTTTCAACTATTGTTTCACTGAACTATTTATTGTCATACAACCTGATTTCAGCTATTTTTCAGTAAATTGTTTATTGTCATGCAACCTATTTGGAGGATTTGTGTTTAGATGCATCTTTTGGATTTGAAATATAATTTTAAGTCTGAAAGTTCATACATCAAGTGAAAAAATATATGCTTGTTAGTATTTCCTCTATTTTTATCTCTACATATTTATCTGTTTACTAGAATGCATGCCACTAGCTAAGGAAAACATTGTAGTTGATGATTGTTGAACAACCCAATTGGATCCTTGTCCTTGAAAACCCATTTATCAGCTGACCATCAAAACCAAAAAACTTAAGTCATAAAAACCAATATTTCCAACAACTGAGGTGGTCTAGCTTTACCCTTAGCAATCAGGTGCAGACCTTAGGACCAATATCTTATGGCGTCTTTTTTGGGGAACGAAGTAAAGGAGAGTATTTCCCTAAGAGAATGACAATGATCATATTTAATATTTGAATGGTGAACAAAGATCATGCACAATACTAACTGCCATCTTTCACCTGGCAACTCCACTGGATGCAAATTTATTAAGGAATTTTGGCTCCCAAGAATGGATTCAGGAAATCAAATCCTCATCATTCTAAAGCCTCAAAAGTCAACCTTGACCTTAATGGTGACACAAAAACTCCTGATCTAGAGAGAAAACTAAGAAAGTCTACTATTTCTCAGAGACACCCCTTGCTATCCAAAGGTAAGTCTACATCTGAAAAGGTTTCGCATGTCCTCAACGGGAAGTAGCATGTGATTGTTATTTTTTAAAACCACCTTGTAATTATCCCTCAGGTATCTCCTGTTTCAACTTTCGCCTCATCCTCTTCTCAAGCAATCACACTAACATCTCCTCCTTAGCCTCAAAGCATGGTTCTCCCAAACATGGTTGTCAACGGGATGAAAGTCGTCATTATAGCCAGGTATGCACCTTTAGTGCTGCCTCAAAACTTGAATGAATTTCCAACAGGATACTACATGAAATATCTGCCAGATACAATGGTGAGGGAGATGTTACTGTTGAAGAACATATGGTAGCATTTTACAGCTTTGCAGACAATTTTAACAGTGAATATGCAAATACATGGATGATGTTGTTTGTGCAAATCCTGGATGGAGAGGTAAGGAAGTGGTTTCGTGGTCTAACTCTAGACTCTATCATAGGTATTGATTCATTGGATGAGGCCTTTCTAAAACAATGTGGAGATAGGAGAGATTACATGTGCTACATGATTGAGTTTGGGGCTTTGAGAAGGAAGAATGGTGAGTCTGTGGAATACTTCACTAAGAGGTTCAATAAGATGTATAACAAGATCCCTGGTGAGATTAATCCAACTGAAGCCTCAACCAATATCACTTTTTCAAATGCATTTGATGTTGAGTTTTCTCTCATGTCAAGGGAGAGGAGGTACACCACTTTGTTGTCTATGCAAGAGGTATCCATTGAGGTTGAGTATAACATCTTAGCATCAGAAAAAATGCAGAACAAATCAAATAGGGATAAAAATAAGTAGAGGGAAGAGCTTTCTTCTTCTTCCAACCCAGCAGAACTTGACCCAAATCTTGATGAGGTGACCCAAACATTGAAATCCTTATCTTCAGAAATAGCTAAATTAAAATGGGAATCCAAGCAGCCAAACAAACCATACTAGGATGTTGCAAACAAGAATACTAATCAGTTTTGAAGGCCTAATAATGTCCCTCAAATCATGCAGAGGGTGTAGAAATTTCAATACAAATTATGTATTGCCTGGATTCTCCTGATCTAACAATTATATTCCACTGTTAAATACATAATCGCTTCTACTATAAATCTTGTGGAATTTAAAACACGATCGCCAATTACAATATCAAGAAGAAATATCAATTGCACATAACACAGATGTTTTACCGGGAAATCATAAAGCTAAAAACCCCACTATCATATATTATGTATATCATGGATCATGAAACAATCTCATACAAAACTTTAATCCAAGAGCTTTCAGTACAATAAAATCGTCTCATACTGTCATACAAAAATCAACAAATACATGTGCCAATTCTCTGCCTCTAGACAGCCTGCCTCCTCTGCACAATCCCTGCAACAAAAAACCTGCAAAATGCTTCTAATGTCTCTTGCCTAGGCTGTGCATTTCTCATGGGCACATCCAATGTGTGTGTGATTGCATGAGTGCACTTCACTCAAATCACATTGATATCCAAACTGTCCCTTTCACCTGTTATCTCAATTGGGTCTCCACTGGATCTGGCATGCATGTAGTTAACAGTGGTAAATCTTTAGTTGCATGTGAGATCATTGATTGTGAATTAATTAATAATTAATTCACTGAACTCTCACTAGTGTAAGTTCAGTTACAACTAGTACAACTGAGCTTAACTCGCTTAACTGAGTTAAACTACTTCACAACTCACATAACTACACTTATAACTCTGTTACAACTTCAAGTGACTTAGTTACAACTAATTCGACTTCTGTGTCCCACCAGTCAACTTTTGAACTCAAATTTCCTATAGCTAACTGATTTTCCATTTCAGTTAACTATTTTCAAGTAATTACGAGATAATAGATTAATATTTATTGTCCAATTTATTTAAGGCAAAAATAAATTAGACACACATTTCTTGTTGACTTTTCAACAGAGGGAGAGGAGGAATGTTGAATATCATAGGGTTGTTCCCCCTTTTCAGAATAATGAACTTGAGTAGATGGATGTGAGTAATGACAATGGGGATGATTCTATTGTCCTTTTCAATGAAATTGATCTCTATTATAGTCACCTAATGCAACAGGACTATGAAATCTCCCAATTGTCAAATTAGTTTGATGTTGATGGAAAGAAAGAAGATATTTTTCAAATCTAGCCACAAAAGAAGTATGATTTAAGGCCTAGGCCAGGGGATCCAAAAACAAATGATCCCATTTAGAATAAGAAATCATATCTTCCTCCCAAGCAAGGTCTAAACAAAGACACAACAGACAAAGAAAATCAGCAACAACCAACTAAACCTCCTACTCCAGAGGTAAAAGAAGTAGACAGACAACTAACTTCTTTTAACATAGAGCATGAGTTAAGAAAAATCAATATCCATGTACCTTTGATAGATTTACTAAAAAATGAGCCTATCAAGAAGGTTTTGAAGCCACCTACTCCTGCTATCTCATCTAATGTGATAATCATGCAGGATGAAAACCTTGCTATCACTATTGACCCACACATTGAAGATGGGTCTAATGCTTCCCAACCTTTTTACATATCCTTGAATCTCCATGACAAAATCCTGCACAAATGGCTTATGGGATATGGGGCCTCTCATAATGTCACACATAAGGTTGTCATGGAAGAGCTAGGGCTAGAAATTACCAAGCCATACTAGGACCTTTAATCTTTTGATTACAAAAACGTTAAATGTTTGAGATTAATTAAGGATCTGTTTGCTTCTCTATCTCAGTTTCCCATGAAAAGCATGGTTATGAATATTGTTGTAGCTGATATACCCCCCCAAGTTTTCCATGCTTTTATCCAGGTCCTAGGCCAAGAAAGTAGGATGATCCCTGCAGTTGGATCTTACATATGTGACTATCCTTGTTTTCGGAGGAGAAAATGGAAGATTGTACAGAGAAGTCAGATTGGCTTACATTATGAGTGATCATCAGAATCTAGGTAATCATCCCATTTATGTTGTAGAGGATGAAATTGGGTCATCTATTTTTCATATAAATGATGATGTTCCAGAAATAGCAGTCAACAAATGCATAAATCAGCCAAAGGTAGGCTAAGGAAATGAAATCTAGAAGATGTATTTTGATCGATAATATTCAAAGGAGGGATTTGGTGCTGGCATAGTCCTCATTTCCCCTTCAAAGGAGATGATTTCACTCTCATAAAAATTTGAATTTGAAACAACCAACAACATAACAGAGTATGAAGCCTTGGTGCTGGGGTTGAGAGCTTCTAAAGACATGCCCATTGACAAATTGGCAGTCTTCAGTGACTCTGAATTGGTTTTCAATCAAGTGAAGGACATTTATCAAATAAAGAAATTGAGGATGAAACAATACAGAAGCGAGGTATGGAACATAGTTGACAATTTATTTCTGTCTTTCAATATTTCCTTTGTCCCTAAAGATGCCAATAAAATGGAAGTTTCTCTAGCTCCGGCTGCTAGCGCCTTTAGGCCTCCCATTGGTCCAAATGTTAAATATGAGGTGGAGGTTAGGCACAGAACCACTATACCAGACAATGTTAAGCACTGGCAGGTTTTTAGTGATGATCCAGAGCTCAAGATATTTCTGCAAACCATAAAGGAATTCTCAAATATCTCCATTGATCAAGAGAACAAGGAAGATGAAATATAAAATCAGTAGGTGCCTCCTTTTATGAACAAGGTGGTTGGTCATAACATTGTAGAGCTAAAAACAAATCATATTCCAAGGGGCTTAGTACCACTGGAGAGGATTTGTTATAGTAATGATGTCTCCGCGAAAGCTTCAATTCAAAGTCAGGAATAAGAGGTTGTAGACTACAATATTGGGACAGTTGCAAATACCAAAATTGTCAAGATATCTAAAGCACTGCCAAATGAGAAGAGAGACAGGTATGTCAGCCTTATGAAAAAAATATATATATATTTTTGCATGGTCTTATGAGGACCTGAAGACCTTTGATACTGAAATAATTCAGCATAAGATTCCTCTTAAGCGGGCTCAAAGCCATTTAAGAATAAAATTAGACAATTTAATCCTTTGTTGATGTCTATTATTGAAAAATAATTGAAAAGGATGCTTGGTGCCAAAATCAGTGTTCCCTTGAGATATTTAGATTGGGTGGCCAGCCTGGTGCCTGTCAAGAAAAAGAGTGGCGAAATATGCTTGTGTGTGGACTTTAGAAACCTGAACATGTGTTCATTGAAAGACAACTACCCATTTCCCAATATGGACCACATTTTACAAAAGGTAGTAGGTTCTCACATAATTTCCATGCTGGATGGTTATTCTGGATATAATCAAATAACAGTGCTTGAAGAAGACAAAGAAAAAACTCCCTTCACTACCCCATGGGGCACATTCATGTATTAAAAAATGCCCTTTGTCCTGATGAATGCAGGGGCCACCTTTCATAGGGCCATGGAAATTTCATTTGTGGGTGAAAAGGACAAGTTCATGATGATTTACCTTGATGACATCACCATCTTTTCAAATTATGATGATGAACATCTGCAACACTTGGAGAAAATATTTCAAAAATGCAGAAGGTATGGAATCTCTTTGAATCCCAAAAAATCCTAGTTTTCTATGTTAGAAGGCAAGCTTATAAGCCACATTATATTTGCAGGAGGGATAAAGATATTCCCAGAAAAGGTAGATGCCATTTAGAAAATTGGCATCCCCAGAAATAAGAAGGCCATACAATCTTTTATAGGAAAAATAAATTTCTTGAGGGATTTTGTACCAAATTTTGTTGAGATCATCGGGCCTATTAATAACATGCTAAATAAGGATGTTGAAATTAAATGGACACGGGAAGCCAGATCATCCTTCCAAAGGATAAATCAAGCTCTAATTGAAGCCCATGTTCTAGTTAGTCCAGATTACTCCAAAGAATTCCTAATTTTCTCTTTTGCCTCTAAGGAGACTATTGTAGTTGTACTGCTAAAAAATAATGAATAAGGGCATGAACATTCCATTGCCTTCTTTAGAAAATCACTCAGGGATGTTGAATTGAAATATGACATATTGGAGAAGTATGCTTATGCCTTAGTCAAAGCCTTGAAGTCCTTCAAGGTTTATGTTTTGTAGTCCAGCATAACATCTTATGTCCCTAGAGGTAGTGTGAAGGAGATACTTGTCCATACATATAGTGAGGGGAAGAGGCAAAAATGGATAGGAAAACTTCTATAATATTATCTACAGATAAATCCAACTAAATTGATCAAGGGACAAGGCCTTGCAAAATTGTTATCTGATTCAAATTGCAAAGCACTGGAATTGCACCATATATTCAACCAGACAGATGCTCCACTGATACGGGATGGGAAGAAAACCATGTAGGTAATTGATAAGTATTCTCTTTCACCTTGGTAAAGAGATATCATTTTTTTACAACACCTAGAATTCCCACCAAAGTTGGAAGAATCCAAAACTAGGTCCCTTAAATTAAAGGTTGTAAAGTACTACATTTTAAATCAAAATTTATATTGGAAAGACCCTGCTAGTATGTTGCTGAAATGTCTAGATGAAGATGAGTCAAAACAAGTTGTAAATGATATGCATAAAGGATTTTGTGGAGGGAACTAGCATTGGAAATCTATAGGCCTCAAATTTCTAAGGGTTGTATACTACTGGCCCACCATATTTTATGATGTGTTTTCCCTGGTTAGAAATTGTGAAGAATGTCAGAAATTTGTTAGAAAACAAAAATTTCTCTCACTACCCCTGAAATCCATTGCCACAAACAACCCATTTCAAAAATGAGGCCTAGATTTCATAGGTGAGATAAACCCACCCTCTAGTGGACAACACAAGTGGATCCTAACTGCCACTGATTACTTTACAAAGTGGATTGAATTTGTTCCTACCATGAATGCTACTAACAACGTAATCATGAAATTTTTGAAAATAAACGTGTTTTCCACATTTGGATTCCCTAGAAAACTTGTAATTGAAAACACTCAAGCGTTCAAATCCAAGGCCATGATTGAATTATGTGGGAATTACAACATTATCCCAACACTCTACACCATATTACTCACAGGGGAATGGGTTGGCAGAGTCATCAAATAAAACCCTCATCAGGATCAATAAAAAACTACTAGATAAAAATAAAAAAACATGGGATTCCAAGCTGAAGTATGTCTTATGGGATGATAGGATCAACACCAAGAAGTCACTGGGTACCCCTCCATTTCAGCTAGTCTATGGGGTGGATGTTTTTCCAACTCATCTTGGTTTACCAGTGTTGCAATTTTTGCAGGAGGAAGTGGAGGATCATAATGACATCCAGAGAAGGATTTTTCAGATTATTGAAGTTTAAAAAAGAAGATAAATATTAAATGAAAAAATTGAGGCTTACCAGAGCAAGGTCAAGGCGGCCTTTGACAGGAAAACCAAAAAGGAAAATTTTCAAGCAGGTTACCTATTTCTAAGGTGGGATGCCAGGAGGGAGGACAAAACCAAGCATGGTAAGTTCAATAACCTTTGGTTTGGTCCTTTAAAAGTAGCCAAAGTTGTATAATAATACCTTTATATTGCAAAACCTGGATGACATTGACATCTTTGGAAGCCCAGTGAATGGGTGCTTCCTGAAGCATTACTTTTCCTGATGAACCATAGGTGGTTCATTATGTACATAGATTTTTTTATTTCTAGTTTAATTTAGTATTTTAGTTTGAATAAAATAATCCATATCCCAATAAAGGCACTGGGGTATAGTTGCATATTTAGTTTTCGGTTGAAATAAGGAAGATGTCAAGGCTAGTGAAAATAGAGTAAAGTGATTGGTGGCAGGGGGACAATAATAAAGAATTAAGGAACACAATATGTTGTTCTTAGAACCTCAAAGGAAGGTGTTACCCCCAGTTGGAGCTGATGTTAAATTCTAGGTCTGCACCTCTTCCTTCTATTCCTCCAATCAACCCATCCAGCTATCAACCTAGATTCTAGTTAGTTTTTCTTTATGGTGTGTTGAGTCATTTCAATTTGTTTTTGTCATTGTTTATTTGATTTTTATTAGTTCCTTTCTCTTTATAAGGTCAAGACAAGTTGTGATTTGAATTGAATAGGTCATATCACCATGGTTATGTCATAGTGTGTGTGTTGCAAAAGGGATAACTTATGCCTATTGATACAAAGGGGTATTAATTGCAAGAATGCCCTAATTCTTGCAATCAACAAACAAGTGTTGTTTTATGAGTTTTATTGTTTTAAAAATATTTAAAAGTTTAAATAACATTGTGTTGGTTCCCAACATACGTTTACATCTTTCTGTGCACTCGCGATTGTGTGCATATTTACCTTGTTCATCTATCATTAAATATTTTGTTCTAAGATCATGCATGTTTGTGCCTTGAGCAATTATCATTGCAGGGTTGTGCATAGTTATCATTACAGGTGTTATCGAACAAATTGGTAGGTGCAGACACTAACATATCTCCCTAGATCCACCTAGATCTAGAATAAAACAAGACATGACGCGACTCTTTCCCTAAGTTGTGGTCATTGAATCTACTTATAGAGAGGAACAAGAGACATACCTTTAAGTCACTTCCTTAGGTCTCTGTTGATCCCGCTTCACTCCGATGCTCTTGTGCAATCAAGTCCAAGACAACACAAACCAACCAAAGTGAACATAGCAAATAATATTCAAAGTCAACCTAAGCATATGATCAAGGAGTTATGCTATAAAACGAAAGTAGTTTTATGGGAAAGGGACATGTCGTTGTATTATATTAAATGAAAGTGGAAGTTACAACATGATCGCCTTGATGTCGCAAGCTCCCTTCCAGTGACTCTGGGTTCCAACACACACACTTTCTCTGCACTTGTATGAAGAAGATCCAATACTTCTTGATAGACCAAATAGAGCCTTCAAGCTTCTGTCCAAGTAGGGTTCTTCACACAATCCTTTCATCAATTCTCCATTCAATATTGCTTAACCTTTTCCATGAGAAACTTTTCAATATATAGGAGAAGGAGAGATGGTTAAATGGATGAGAATAATCCCACCAAATCTGGGAAGTCAGTAGAATGACAACCATGCGAATGCCAACTCATTTTCTAGAAGATTCTCTTCTAGAACCTTTGGGACATCTTCTCCTTTCCAAGCTTAGAAACAAGTTCGCACCCTAAGTATGGAGCAACATGTGAATAGTTCACACCCTAGGTCTGGGTAGCCTGCGAGAATGAGTCATTCTCGCACCCTACACCATAGGCATCCTGCGAACTCATCTCAAAAATATGTTTCTGGAAGCAGACAGGAGCCACTTTTCTCAGGAAAAATTCCTTGTTGGGAGCCTGAATACACCACTGTTGAGACATCACCAGAGTGACCAAAATAATGTGTAACAGAATGCCCCCCAAAGTATGAGGCCAGAATCTATGACAGCTGAAATACTTTGTAAACTGCGTGTTTGTGCCATAAACCAGAAGTGCACCTAATCAGAAACCTGCAAACAACCAAGCATTTGTAGAATATAATACCAGTTCTGAGGTAGGCATTCACATGCTCAGATCACAAATGAATTGAATCACAAACATAAGTCATGGCCACCAATTATACATCGTGGATCCATGCCGTCAAAATGCTACATAGCCACCAAGAATACACTGTGGATCTATGTGAAAAGACTTGAATTAAGACGACATAGCCACGAGACATACAAAGTGGATCTATGCACTAACACAAATTATACATACTCCATAGCAGCCTAGATCAAAAAGATGGGACCCGGGGTCTTCAATCCCGTCACATGAAAGTACGAATCTAACCATGTGATTACATGTGTTGAAGTCGAACATGGTAGAAACCACTTGATTATCGGTCATTGAGGAAACCGTTAACAAGTGCGAGGGAAATCATCATTAATGTCAATGAATCCCAAGGTACCAAAGTACAATCTGAATGAATGTGAATACATGAGTTGAAGTCGAGAACTCAGCGGAATCTCGTGATCAGGGATCAATGATGAGAACCCCTATCGAAACTGAAGAGACCTGTCATTGAGGCATGCAGGTTCCAAGGTACTAAATAATTTCTAAGTCTTGTTTCTGGATAATGAGTTGGAGTCAATGGAACAAAACTCGTCACAGGAGGGCCTTGATGTATCCCCCATCAATGACACGAAATAAGTAACAGATTTTGAGGATGAGGCAAAGTATGAACATGAGTCGAAACAGACACCGAGAAGGCCGACATAGTAAGAATGGACAGCTACAGATGGCTGACTCAATAGAGGACTCAGGTGAACTTCTCTTGAACATATGAACGACACGACCAAGGAGTTGGCAGCACTGACTCAAAGACGACCCAAGATATGACCTTGTAGCAAGTCGAATGAGAGACAAATGGATTTCCCAACCTGGATTCAAATGATCAATAGGGAGTGTCATGTTCAAGAGCAACGCTTACTGCCATTAATACGAATACGAAAACACATCCCTTTCCCAAAATTTCCCCCACCATTTCTGGTGAGTACCTCTTTATCTTTACGCAAGCTTGAGGAGGATAACATATGCTTGTTGATGTAAGATCATCCTTCGGATGAGTCCCTCGAAGTATATTTAATGAACCCTAGGAAGGAGTGGTTCAATCCCATTGCGGGTCTGTCGATGTTTGTTTAACGAGTCCAAGGATAGAAAATTCGGGGGTTTTTCATGTTTTGAGAGTCTGAAAAACACTTAAAGAGAACTCTCCTAGTTTCTTTTTCGTAAAATAGTCCGATGAGACCGAAAAAGAGATAAACTATCACTCAACAGACGTTTTCTTCAAATACTTTAACGAGTGTGAAAAAAACAATGTCACTCGGCAATCTTTTCATGTTTAGAGATTTTGAAAAGAGCTTAAAGAGAACTCCAGGGGGTTCCTTTTTCGTATAACCTTTACGAGTCTAAAAAAGTGATAAAAGTATACTCGGTTACATTCTCATTGATTTGCGAGCATGAGAAAAAAATAAGACTAAGCTCGAGGTTTTTCCTACAAAATCCCTAAAAAAGTAGTCGTACATGCAACAAAAATAAAAAGAACACCTGCACCCCATTGTTCGGACTCCCAAGAGGCAACATCTGCGAAAAACCACGCTCACAAGGCTATTAGGGCATTAGGTTTTATAGACAAAATATATTAAAAAATTAAAAAGAATAGTAAAAAGTGAATAAATGGAGGTGAAAAGGACTTTTTACCAATTCATAGTGATTGTGCCAAAAACTTGCCAAGTAGCCCTCATTTTCTCCCAACTTTCTTTGCTCGATTGCGGGAGGCACAAGCGACCATTTGGCGAACCATCTCTGTCGAAGAGGTAAGCTCCTGATCTTTCATCTTTTCCATGGTTTATTTTTTGTTTTTATTGGCATTTTTTAAGTTTTTAGGTCCATTTTAGGGCCATAACTCGTGCCCAGACATTCTCGCAGGCTAGCCATGCGAGACCTGCGAGAATCTAGGATTATCGCAGGTGGCCTTAAGGGCAACTACAAGAATCTCTCATTGTGCTAAAGGGGCACCTACGAGGGCCGAAAAATGAAAATTCAAAATGTTTTTTGCTCAATAAAAAAGATGCCAAGGTTTGAAGCAAGTTGTTGAACTTCCTTTTATGGCTCTTGTACAGGTATTTGACCATCACAATGTTGGAGTGGCAAGAAAGAGAGCATGAGGAAGAGGATGCTATCGCCAAGAATGACCCGGGTACCGTCGCAACCCTCTGGGACTGTTGTCTTTTGAAATTCTTCAGGATTCCGGGCATGAGGGCCCAACTCAAGTTGTTGGAATACCTGGTTCATATGTGGGACGTGGACCAACAATTATTTCACGTGGGAGTCCACACCTTGACCTTAGATATCGAGGATATCTATTTTTTGGCAAGATTATCATGGCACGGATACCACACTGCTTTGACCAGAAGCAGAGGCGGCGGACTCTCCATGAGTGAGTATTGTCGCCCGTATTGTGTCCATGAGGCAGAGAGGAGCAAGGGCAAGGTCGCCATTTGGGGGATCCAGGACTTGACCTTGAGGACCATTTTGTTCACTATTGCTTGCATGGCTGGGAGCGCAGCTCCACACATGGCCCTGCAGAGCTACTTTCGATACGCCATACAGTGTACAGAGCCTCAAGTCTTTAATTGGTTCGATGCGGTTCTCCGCAGTGTGAAAAGACAATTGACAAAGTGCCAAAAGGGTGAGTTGAAGCAGTTCGGGTATGGATCTCTTTTAGTGTCATTCTTCCTTGAGAGGGTCCCCCTACTGCAACTACAGGTTGACTGGGGTTTACCGGCTCCACAGGATCCGAGGATGTTGAGGTGGTTCAACCTCATGGCTCATCACGTGGTTGGGCCTATCATCAGGTACAAAGATTCCTTTTTTGATTGGTTAAGGCCACAGATGCTAATGATTGGCAATTATGCATACGCCGGCTTGGATTTTCGAGGAGACCCGGATTTGGCCCTGCCTAAGGATGCTCAGTGGGGCGACTTAGGTAAAAAGTACACATTTTTTTATTTTTAAATGTTTTTGTAATTTTTTATCATATGAAATGTTTTTGTGTTTATCCAAGAACTAATCAAAAAATCTCTTTTTGATGACATAGATGTGGGGCCATATCGACCTCCAGGGACGTCTCCTATTCAATGACGAGGAGAGGTAGCTCCAGTAGTGAGATGAGATGTCGAAGACTATGAGGCAGTGGAACAGAACTTGGAGGGTTTGACTGATGGCATCCCAGATATGACTCTCGGAGAGGTCCCTAGACGTTATCAGCGCTATACCATAGGCATATCAGATTCTATTGGTCGACTACTTTGTAGGGTAGCCCAGGCAGTTGTGTGTTATCATGAGCGTCATCTGTGACGTTGTTTTGTAGAAGCCATGGGCTTCATATTTTTGAGATTTTGGTCCTCGGACATAAAAATTTTGTAAACACTTTTGTCATTATATACATATATACGGCTCTTACCGGCTTATCTTATATTGTGTTATGTGTGATTGGTTTATAAATGGTTTAAATGTATGTCTAACACATAGTTAGCTAATGCATGAGTTAATGTATTTAGACATCTAGGAATATGTTGATACTCAATATAATCAAAATAACGTTCCAAGAGGCGAATTCGCAAATACACCCGTAATAAAATAGGACTTCGAATAGTGTAGACATTACTTAGTTGTAGTACTACTAGTTGTGAATCGAGTCGTATAACTAGGTGGCGGATACCAAGCGAAATAGAATCAATCAACAATTCAATGATGGCACTATATTCCACAATATTATTGGTCGCACGACCAAGGCATACACTTTGCAGAATGATAAGTTCATTTGTAGGTGTGTAAATTTCCCATGCAGTAGAAGCAAGGTTCCGAGTACTACGGCTAGCACCATCAATGAAGCCAATATGGGGTAGCGAAAACTTCGACATCTAGAAACCAAGCACAACATAACATAAGTGGTTGAGGGAAGAGACCAAATAATGAAAAGCATACTATAGTAACACAAAAAAAGTATGATACAATAAAATACAAGCACGTATGCATAAGTGATCTTAGGCATAGTACTTCTTTAAGTACAACCCATTTCTAGGTTCACTCAAAGGGATATTGTCATAGTCTACTAACTCGTAAGCTCCTTTCTCCAAGACTCGTTTGACGATATGAGGACCTCACCACATGGCTTCAAATTTTCCATCTCCTAGCATATCTCTATCTTGTTCATAAAGAAGAACCAGATCACCTTCGGAGAAAATGTGTGGCCGAACATGTTTGTCGTATTGGGATTTGACGCATTTCTTCTGGGCTTCTATAACCAGGGTGGCATTGTGATGAGTTTCTTCTAATTGCATGAGATACAATAGACATGTTTCTTCGACAGAAGTGTTCGGGAGGAGTTCGACGAATATTTTTAAGGAGGGTATCTCACATTCAATCGGAAAAATGGCTTCTAGACCATAAACTAACTGGAATGGTGTAAAGCTGGTAGCAGACTTAATGGATGTCCGGTAAACCCATAATGCTGAAAATAGCATCATGTGCCAACTCATTTTGTGAATCCCTACCATTTGTCGAAGCATGGTAATGAGGACTTTGTTTATTGCTTCAACTTGGTCGTTGGCTTGTGGGTAATAGGGTGTTGAGTTTTCATGGCGAAGAACCAACTTTTCAGTGAGTTTGGACATCATGAAGTTTCTAAAGTGGCTATCATGATCAGTAATGATATCCTGAGGAACACCAAAACGAGCAATGATGTGATTGAATATGAATAATGTTGCGGTCCTTCTGGTATTGTCGAATGTCGGCATCACCTCGACCCATTTCATAAAATAATCTACGGCTACAATAATGTATCCATGCCCCCCGACCGAGTGAGAGTGACACGTCATGAAATCGATGCCCCATTTCACAAAAGGACCAATGGAGACCACAGGATGTAGAGGAGCCGGGTGCGATCGAATCTTGTTGTTGTGGGCCTGGCAGGCGTGGCATTTTTGGACGACAGTAATACAATCGTTGAATAAAGAAGGCCAAAATTTGTCTGTGCACAAGATCTTCTGGGCAGTAGCATACCCAGACATGTGACCACCACAGGCTCCAGAATGTCAGTCATTAAGGGCTTTCTTGGCTTCGTCAAACGTGAGGCAGCGTCGAAAAATAGTGTCAATCCCATGACGATAGAGAGTATCACCTAGGATGATGTAGTGACAGGCTTGATAGTGTATTCGACGGAGGTTGGTGCTAGACAATTTGGGCCAGAAAGTCTAGGTTTGGAGATATATGATGATATCTCCATACCAAAGGTCATCGGAACTAATCAGGAAAAGGGATTCATTGGGTAATGAATCGGCTACTACATTTTCCGTCTCAAAGCAGGGAAGGTCGCATATGAACTTGAAAAACACTAAGGATTTCTTAGACTTAGCGCGTTCGAATTCTAAGTCAAACTCCTGGAGTATGAAAATCCATTTGGAGTATTTGCCCCCTAGCAGTTGGCAGGTAATAATGTGTTTCATAGGGTTGCAGGTAGAAATTACCGTAGTCTTGTGAGAAAGGATATAGTGTCGAAAGTGTTGAACAGGTTGAACAGCGGCCAAGGCTAGTTTTTCAACATGTAAATACTTGGTTTCGGTGGTTGTGAGAGTCCAAATCAAGTAATAAATGACATGCTCATCATGAGAATCATCCTCCTGGATGAGAACCATAGCGATGGTATAATCTGAGGCTGTGAGGTAAAGGAAATAATCCTGACTGTAATCAGGGGGGGAGAGTAGTGGGGTACGTGTCAAAGACAGTTTCAAAGCTTCAAAGGCTTTGTTGGCAGTGGTATCCCATATCAACTCAGAACCTTTCTTGAGCAGTCGCGTAAATCCAAGAGTTAGCTCAGCGTAGTTGGGGATGAAACGATGGAGAAAGTTTGCCTTCCCTTGAAAACTTTGTAACTGGCGAAGTGAGGAAGGAGGAGGGAGATTAAGAATTGCCTTGACCTTTAAAGGATCTACCCTAATCCCTTGACGCGAAAAAATAAAGCCTAGAAGTCGGTCGAATTCTACGTAGAAAACACATTTGTGAGGATTCAAGCGTATACGGTAAAACCGGTAGCGAAGGAAAATGGCACGGAGGTGTATTGGATGATCTACACGGCACATGGAATGAGTGGGTAATTCATCAAGATATGGCTGCACAATGTGTTTTATGTCATGAAATGCATAAGACATAGCGCGTTGAAAAGTCACACCAGCATTCTTTAAACCGAATGGGAGTTTCTGATAGGCGAAAGTGCCCCAAGGACAAATAAAAGAAGTTTTGTGTTGGTTCGTGGGAACGATATTGATTTGATTATATCCAGAGAAACCATCCATCAGAGAGAAGATTTCACTTCTGGCACAATCGTCGATGATCTGGTTGATGAAGCGGGTAGGAAAGTTTTCTTTAGGACAAGCCTTGTTAATGTCCCTATAATCGACGCACACGCGAATCACACCTTGTCTCTTGTCAATCGGGACAAGATTGGAAACCCAATCAGTTAGGGCCACAGGGTAAATAAAGCCAGCGTTGAGAAGTTTTTCAACTTCAAGTTTGATAGCGGCCGCTTTACGGGGGTGGACCGGACGAAGTCGTTTCCGGACGGGTTTAGTGTCTGGGTATGTCTTAATCTCATGTATCACAATGTCGGGGTCAATACCCAGCATTTCTTCATAGCTCCAGGCAAAGACGTCACAAAATTCTTTGAAAAGAGACTTGTAGGTGACAATTTCATCAGGGGAACATGAAGCTCCAATATACACATTTTTTACAATTCTAGGTTTTATGAATATGTCAAGGGGGATGGTGGGTGAGATATTGCTTAAGTTCCCTTTGTAAAGCACGTCGTGTGTAGACTTGAGAACGGTAGAAATAATAACAACGGTCGACGGATTCGAAATCCGTTGGTATCCCTCAATGGTCTGTTGTTCCAAGAAGAGGATGGAACGATGATGTCCATCGTCCCAGGGGGTGTCTTCCATAATAGACATAATCAACTCGTCCATGGGAAAAATGATGTGGAAAGGATCTGGAGATAAAGCATCAAGAGAGGGGGTAGAAGGGGTTGCCGATAGAATGGCCTGATAGGCATATTTGACAGGACTCAAAGGCATTATGTTTCCATATCGAAGATGATCGTTGAGGTCGGGTACCGTCCATGGGTCGTAAGACGTCGGGGTTTTGTGATTAGAGTTGGATATCATGTCGATTGAGGTGAAAAATGGATGTGGAACATCGGGTGGTGGGATGGGGAAAGTACCCATCAAAGAGGAACCTTTAAGAAGACCCACACCGACATTCTCATATCCGGGGGGTTTTCAATAAACGGTACATTTCCGGTACATGTATCGGCGTGGAAGAAGGCCAATTGGTCAACAGTCATGACTTTTCCTTGATGCGGGAAACACACGACATGGAAAAGAGTTGACACAACTCCATGCATGGAATCAATCCAGCTGCATCCAAGTAGAAGGTTGTAATCAAGAGGAGCGTCAAAGACCTCCACTTCGACTTGGACTGTTTTGCCTTCTAACGTAATAGGCAACGAGGGGAGGACAACATAAGGCTTGAAACCAGAGCCATTGAAGGCTTTGAGTGTGTTATGGGATTCAGTCAAAGGAGGAGATTTGATGGCTTTCCAGTAGGTAAGAGACATGACACACGTCAAGGAACCCTCATCAATAACTATCCTACAAATGTTTTTGTCAGAGACAATAACTTGAATTTGAAAGGCGAGTTGAGGGGGTAACCTTGGAATGTGATCTTCCAACTCAAAAATTATTAAATTTGTATCCCTAGGGTCGATTCCACCGATATCTTTCAACAATGTCTTCCATTTTATAGGACAACTTTGAAGGACTTCGAGGGCTGACATCACATATGGTGCTTGGGCCAGATCTTTGACAATACTGTAGTTCTGGGCAGCACATGCATGAGGATTGAAATCTGATTTCCGAACAACACCCTTTGGAGGGTTGCGAAGAACTGTATCTAAGCTCGGTCGTTCAAGATGAAGAGGACCATTGGTAGGTGGAATGATGGGAGAGAGTTGGGCCAACGAAGGCGGTGTTGTATCAACCTTCTCTTTAGAGGAAGAATAATCTTTAGCTCGAGTGGTAAGTGTGATGTCATTATTTTTGGAATCTCCTATACACATCAAGACATAGGATGTATTGTAGGGGGAAGGTTGGTTATGGATGACCAGTTGGGCCTATTGTTGAGAAGGGAAGGGTTGTGACAAGACGGTCGGAGCAGGGGGTTTTTTGGTCCCTTGAAGGAACTTGGTAACCTCAGCACATCGTGGACAATCCTTAGTGTAGTGATCATCACCACAGATAAGGCAAGGGTATCGGGGTTTGCACTTATCCCAATCATCAACAGGTGGTGTTTTGATTTTCTCAGTTTGTGAATTATTTTTGTCCTCCTTGGTCTTACCCTTTCCCCATTTGGATTTGTTTTTGCTGGCGGGTGTAGATTGAATAGAATTTACCTCAGAAGTCTTGCCGGTGGGGGGGGGTAAGAGATGGAGCATTTTGAACATTAGAAGAAATGGGTTTGGGGTTGTTTCTAAAGGTCTGGGTGGAATGCAGTTGGGCATGGAAAGTGCCAATCACACCGTTAGCTGCGTGAGACGCAGCAGGAGTGGTTGAAGTAGCAGAAGTAGAAGGATGAGGTGCATCAGGGAGTAAGTTGTAAAGAGTACCTATTTGTGAGTAAACCGGGTCTAGGTATTGGGAATGACTGATTGCTTATTTTCTGTGACAACTCCACCCATGGCAATGTCACGGGCGATATCGTTCATGAATGATTTCGTGAACCATTCTTCCAGCAACTGATCAGGAAGTTCGAGTTTGATGAGACGTCATCTCCGTCGCCACTCATGTATGTGATCATAGATATGAGTGGCTTTGGTTTGTTTGAAAGAGTTAAAAATCTCGGTTCCCGTTTCATAGCGAATCGGTAACTGGTAGTGGGTGAGGAAAGCCATGGCAAGGGTGTTGAATTCAGTGAAGAAACCTCGTGGTATTTAGATATACCACTTCATGGCAGAAACTGTGAGGGTTCGTTGAAAAAGGCGTAAACAAATAGAGTCATCCATCAAAGAGTTGGATGAACACCAAAGGTGAAAATTCATCACATGATTGTTCGGGTCCTCTCTGGGTTCACCATCGAATTTAGGGATGTCAAATGGTAGTTTGGTCGGGATGGTGGGCCATTGAGGAGACTGACGGATCGGATCATTTAAAATCCTCGACAGATCTGGGAGGTCCAGAGTGGCTAAGAAAGGTAACTGTCTATTCACATGCGGGTACTGGTGACTTTGGGAAGGGAGTCTCGTCGGTAGACCAGTGGGACCATAAGAAGTCTACATGTAATGCGATGATCCGGGCAGATTCGGTTGTTGTTGTGGAAGCAAGTAATTCATAGGGCTGTACCCTTGAACAGGGGCTGGGGATGGAGAATTCGAGCCCCAAATAGGATTAGACGTACCTAGATAAGGCTGGCCTGTACTAGGGGGTATGACGGAACCAGGTTGCCCCCCAATCGAGAGAGGATTATGTTGTATAATATAATTCCAATACGTGGCCAAGGATGGAGGTATGTTCTATCCATAGGGTGGGATCGGTGGGGGTTTCCCCCCAATCAGGGGTTGTGTCCCGATTGGGACTTGTCCTGCAAAAGGGGGTTGAGTTTGGATTCCTTGGTGAAATTGTCCACCAACAGGAATCTGGTGATTAGGGGTGAAATACGGGATGTTGCCACTAGGATCAGTGCCTCCGATAGAGGATGGAAGAAGTCTTCTAAAAGGGGGTGGAGGAAGTGTCGGAATGAAACTAGGAAGATTGTGCCCGAAAGGACTGGTACCGCTAGGAGTTCCAGAAGAGATTAATGTAGGGGTGGGAATAGTAGGATTCAATGCATGATATCCGGGTGGAAGGGATGGGGTGCTTCTAGGTGACAACGGTGTGCCAATAGGGGCTTGGCCAGCCGTTGTAATCCTGGTGTGAGGATTCGTAGTATCTGGGACCATTGTGTAATGGACTGTTTCTAGAGGGATAGTCAAGATGTGGTCGGTTGGCGGAGCGTCTAAACCAGGGAAATAATAGGTAGTATTAAAAGGCATTGTGCCTAGATCAGATGTCTCAGGCTGCTCGAGGGCGACAGTGATATCAACGCCTTCTCCTGAGCCAAAGAGATCTCGTCTAAAAACACCAGTGGTCCAAAAAGGATCTTGACCCTCAGGTCCTAGGAAAGGTCCAGTTGGTGATCCAAAAGACTGAACAACTAAGTCTCTGGAAGAGTTCACTCACACAATACGTATCTCGGAGTCAGGATGAAGTTGAAATTCCTCTCGAGAATTGGTGATTCGAAACCATTCTAGAAAGTTAGTTCTTTCCACTTGTGGAGTGGCGATGTCTTGGACTTCACTCTGTTGAGGAGATCCCTCCAGTGAGTTGGTAGGCAAGGGTTGAGAACCTTCCAGATCTTCTGGGGGTAGGCCTTGCATCCTACGTGAATGGTGTGGAGGGTAAATTGTGATAGAGTTATAATCTTACGAAGAAAAATTTATGGCCAAATTGGGTGAACAAACAGTATGCGCTAGTAAAATCTAGGAAACAAACCAAACAAACAAGACCTTCCAATTCCAAAGTCACTAGTTGGTGATGAAATCCAACGTCACGACGATGAGACAAAAAGGGGATGGGCTAGGGTGGAAAATTTATGTTGACGACCTACTTAACAGACTTACACCTTGGTGCAAGCTCCCACACATAATCATGGCTATACCCTCCAAGGAGCCCAAGTGAGTTTGGCCAACATCGATTCCAGGTACCGTGAAGACTTGCCCCTTCACAGTCACCTTGTGTAAGACCCTAAGAAGATAGGCTACTAAGGTTACCGCCAACAACAATAATGCATTGGGGAACAGTCGATAGTCTGATCCACACGCAAGGGCAGGTTATCTAGCCCGAAATCAACTTGAGAGGCTTCCACTCATCATTGTGGGTATACCTTCAAGTGACCTCGATAATACGTGCAATCTCTACACTGATATCAACAAAGCAGGGTGAGTAACTCTGTCGATCTCAATGCGACCTCGGGTTTGACCCTTGTGTGAGAAGAGCTTCCTAGGACAAAATGTTGCAAATGGAATTTGACACTCCCTATCACAAGATGCTATTGTGTGTTTTGTGTTTTGGAGAGTGTGTCTCAGTGCCTATTCCAAAGATCTAGCCTAGCTAATGTTGGTGTAAAAGAACCCTAGAAAAAGTTACTAGTTGAATTTTAAAATTTCACAATGTTATTAAAGGTTGTTGTTACTCAAAAGGAGGTAGAAATGAAACCAATGTTGTGTGAGACTCTGAACCAAAAATGCATAAATAGGAATGAATGATACAAATTTTATGTTCGATGAATCCTATCTATAGGAGGGAAAGAGGATTTTTCTAGAACAATGCAAACTACGATGTATGATCTTGTTTGGAATGTAACATTAAACAATCATGAACAATGCAAATGCTCTATTCGTTCTCTTTCAATGCTTGAATGCCAATACTTTCGAATAAAAAGTTGCTTAAAAAGAGAAAATGTCTTCAATTTTCATTACAAACCAAACAACAGTGGTGGAACTAAGAAAAAGCAACCAACCAACGAAAAAGAAATACCCAACAAACACCCAAACTAATCTTTCAATGAAGACAAAAATAACAAAATGACAAGACCTGTCTCTTCAAATGCACACAGATAACAATCTTTCAAGCAATGAGCAATCAAAAAAGACAATTAATCTCAACTTTTAAACCAATCACAGGCTCCCAACCCAACAAGCACTCGGATTTCAAAATTAGAGATTATATCCTTGTTGTGAAAAAGGTCAAGAGGTAAAAAGTGAGAAAAATGAAGAAGAAGAGCTTTCGATTTCCGAAGGCTAATCATTCATGGAATCTAAAGTCAATAAGCATGCAATCACTGGCCAGATAATTTCTTCTGAGATACACAAATAAATCTGGGCATCTGAGGACATAAGAAACTTAATCCACAAAATTTGAAAGTGGGTTCGCAAGCTGACAGTGGAGTACAGTGCGAGAATCAAGGATTCCTGCAGGCTCGATACAGGTAGACTGCAAGGGGTTCACACTGGAATGAATACCAGGGTGATAACACAAGGGATTCTCACAGGCTACTGAAGAGTGCAGTGCGAGAAGGCCTGAAAACAAGCAAAATTTGAAAAAATGACCAAATTTCTGAGGGAACTTCTAGACCCATGGAGTCAGTGAGGATCTCCTCAAGACTCAGAGATTGATGGAAATGAAAAATGGTGAATTGAGAGAAAATGGCCAAGAAAAAACCACTAAAAACCACTAAGAATAGGTTGTATCCCCGATGGAGTCACCAATTTTGTTATCGGACAAATTGGTAGGTGTGAACACTAACAGATCTCCCTAGATCCACCTAGATATAGAATAAAACAGGATAGGACATGACTCTTTCCCTAAGTTGTGGTCATTGAATCTACTTATAGAGAGGAACAAGAGGCATACCTTTAAGTCGCTTCCTTAGGTCTCTGTTGATCCCACTTCACTCTGGTGCTCTTGTGCAATCAATTCCAAGACAACACAAACCAACCAAAGTGAAGATAGCAAAGTATATTCAAAGTCAACCTAAGCATATGATCAAGGAGTTATGCTATAAAACAAAAGTAGTTTTATGGGAAAGGCACATGCCGTTGTATTATATTAAATGAAAGTGGAAGTTACAACCTGATCGCCTTGATGTCGCAAGCTCCCTTTCAGTGACTCTGGGTTCCAACACACACACTTGCTCTGCACTTGTATGAAGAAGATCCAATACTTCTTGATAGACCAAATAGAGACTTCAAGCTTCTATCCAAGTAGGGTTCTTCACACAATCCTTTCATCAATTATCCATTCAATATTGCTTAACCTTTTCCATGAGAAACCTTTCAATATATAGGAGAAGGAGAGATGGTTAAATGGATGAGAATAATCCCACCAAATCTGGGAAGTCAGTAGAATGAAAACCATGTGAACGCCAACTCATTTTCTAGAAGATTCCCTTCTAGGACCTTCGGTACTTCTTCTCCTTTCCAATCTTAGAAACAAGTTCGCACCCTAAGTATGGAGAAGCATGTGAACAGTTCACACCCTAGGTGTGGGTAGCCTACGAGAATGAGGCATTCTCGCACCCTGCACCATAGGCAGCCTGTGAACTCATCTCAAAATTATGTTTTCGAAAGCAAACAAGAGCCACTTTTCTCAGAAAAAAGTCCTTGTTGGAAGCTTGAATACACCACTGTTGAGACATCACCAGAGTGACCAAAATAATGTGTAACAACAGGTGGTAAGTAAACCTGAAGCAATGCATACTCTTGACCACCACTCTCCATAGAAGAATTTAATTCATGGTGGTATCACCCCGAGAACGCTGGCAGTTGAACAGAACATGGGCAACAGGGCTCGAACTGTTTGAAACTACACCACAAATTAGGGATACATTTATCAAAGGAGAATGGTTTGACTTCATATGCTCCTTGAATGGACATCACACGGGAGTTGTGCTAATCTTCACGTAGAACTTTGATGGGTTCCAAACTCAACTCAAGGACACAACCATTCACATTACAAAGCACTTCATCGTTGGAGCATGCATTATCCCCATCATTGGTAAGAGGTGGTTTAAAAAGGGTAAATTGCTAGCTGAAGTATGTAATAAGTTTCTAGTAGCAAAGCATCAAAACCCTGATTGGAGCCAGGGAATCTCAATCCTTTGGATTAAAGAAGAGTGGAGAGGGATTGTATATACAATCCAAAGATATATCACGACAGAAGGTAGGTTCTCAATCCTTCATTGTTATCACATTAGGTTTCTCATGCATTTAAACAGTGACAAATAACTGAACCTCCCCTTCTATTTTCTTAAATCCTAACTAAGATTTCTAAGAGAATCCATAATTACCCAGAATCGACTCATAGAATCCTCTACCACCAAGTTGGGTTCATTAAAATATTGGTCCTCTTTTATCTAATAGATTTGGACATGCCTTGGAAAAAATTTATAGTGTTTTTAGGGTTACACGAAGAACGGGAAGTTGATCAACAACCAGAAGAACAGAAGGACGAGGTTTCTCATGTAGCTAGGGTTTCTACTGAACCTGAGAGTTCATCCAAAGCCACCTAGCGAGACAAAAAGAAAACCTTACCTAAAAATGAGAGGACCCAATAAGAGAAAGAAATATCCATCACTCCACAAAGGGAGGATATTCCTCGAAGGAAATTGAGGTCCTCTATAGAGAAACAAAGGGAAAGAGAAGGTCGTAAGGTCTATGTCAGAAACTATCTCAGAAATCAAGAAGAACATGCCAGCCTAGCAGGCTAATTGTCCCCTGAACATTTTGAGGATAAATCTATGCCCACTGCTATGCAGGAAGACAAAACTCCCAAGTAAAAAACAAGCAGACAAAGGAGGAGTAAACAAGCCAGTCATGAGATTGTTGCAAAATAATTTATATCATTAGACACCCATATTGAGAAGCCCCATGTGGTAAAGCAAAGAAAAAATAGAAAGGGAAGCCAGGTCCTAGAAATTCTAATCAAACCTAACAGAAAGACTAGGCTCACCAACTAGTTGAGCTTGAAATCCAATGCATTGTTTGATCCATCCCTAAAGGAGAAAAAGATCATAGTGATTGAAGATTGGGATATTGATGAAGACCTCTCTAAATTTTCCAACATGGAGGATATGGTCATACATACATTGAAGGGGATGACAGGGGACAAGGCTAGGCAAAAACAGGGTGAAGGGGAGACCTCAGGTGTCAGATTTGTTGTTGTGAAAACATAGTACATTCCTGATCTAGAAACAGAACCAGATGTGGTGGACACTAGCCCAAATTCTGAGAAATATTCTGATGATATAATCCTAGATATAGAATAGGTCCCTGAGAAAATTTTACAAGATATCAAACCAGAAATAAAAGGGAAAATATTAAGTGTGCATGAACCTATGAGAGACACCACTGATAAAAAAACTAAGAAAGCACCCATATATGAAATGATACCAAGGAAATCCGATATTTCTATCGACCTCAGTAAACCTGTTGTTGAGGAAGAGCATGGTTTAAAAAAATGGAAGCAAAGTAAAGGAAAAAATCAATCCAAAACTTGAAGTTGAGAGGGGCATGGATGACAAAAATCTGCAGGTGCAAACTCTCCAGAAACAAAATGATAACATAAGGGAAAAAATATAGGATTTGCAGCAACAAAAATAGGTTCTTAAGATGCAATGCACAAAGCTACAGAAAAAATATCATAAGTTGCAAAAGAAACACCAAAAAACTTGCATGTTCCTGAAGGATATTATCTGAATGTCTATTGTTGTAAAAAGAAAAATAATTTGAAACATGTGCCAGCTTGGTCTACTACTACTCATGGTTTGTCTCCAGTTATTGGCATGCATGGGCATGAATGTAGATTCAACTGCGAGCTACAACTTATGAAGACTTTTTTTATCCATCTCTTTCACTTCAGTTATCAGCAATAGTTCCAGTTGCACTGATAGAATTTTTGGGTTTAGTTAGAGGTACTAATGCCACTTGTAATAAATTGGTACTTTTGATAAGAACAATGTTTTTGGTTAAGGTAGAAGTGATGGGGGGTTATCCCTATGAACTAACACTTAAACACAACTTCACTCAATTTAAAGAAATGTTTACAAGTTGTCATTAGGAAGTTGTTGACGGGCGAAAATGACCGTCCGTCAACTGAGAGAGTGGAACCGGTCCGGGGTTGTCTAAATAACCCAAGCCGCTTGGAATGAACCACCCTGACGAGTTTAATGGCTCTGTTGGCCACCCTAAGGTCTTTTAAGAAAACCAAAGAGAAAATTAATCTAAACTAGCTAATCTAACTAAAACAAATAAACGAGCTAAAACTAAATAAAACTAACTAACTAAAACTAAATAATATACTATTCTGATTAAAACAAACTACTAAATAAACTAAAACTAATTAATATACTAATCTAATTAAAACAAACTACTAAATGAAACTAAAACTAAATATAAACTACTCTAACTATTATATACAATCTATTAATTACTATTACACTAACTCTATTAATCAGTTGTCTAATTACTAGTTATATTACTTATTCACAAATATACAATATAAACAATCTACAGATTTAATTAAAACCTGCAAAACTCGTGTGCTTTCTGTCCTAAGACAGCGAGATATGTTTTTTTGATTTTAATATTTTATGAAAAAGAAATAAAACTACTGAAATTAAACGATTTAATATATTTACTGAAATTAAACAATCTAATATAAATCTATCTAGACTTATATCTAAACTACTTAATGAAAACAACAAAGAAAAGATTAACTGACCTGGAAGCGCTCCTAGTTTATCCTGTGTATGATAACTTTGAAGCTGTTCGGCGGAAGTAAACTCACACCGGTTAGTCCAGAAGCTTCTCGTAAACGATTAGCTGTGTTGCTCTTTAAGTTGTTTACAGGACAAACAAAATATAAAAAATCATAACAATCTTATGATTATAAATCTCTGCAACAAGGGAAACCTGTTATGCAAAAACTTATATTAAACCATTCAATTCATGAAGAAGATAAACCTTTCATTCACAAACTGAATTAGACAATTGTTATGTCTTTTATACAATTGGAAGAAACCAGATATGGATCACAGTGATTAAAATTATATCATTTGCACATGATCAAGATAGCTAAAGTAGTCATAAACCATATACAAATTGATATACACAACATGAAACAAAAT
>JZKD02S1674172.1:104202-119829 GCA_000966675.3 Picea glauca
AGCATAGTTCAACCATTAAGCCATGTGCACAAACAATGAAATCGAATGGATATGTGCATACCAATGTGTGCAAGTGTTATACCATAACGTTTCCAAATCCGACATATAAATCAAACCCCAATATCAAACATGCGCCAACGTATATAATCAAAAGTTTATCAAAGTGCCAAACAAATTTTGTATAGTCGACAAGCCAAATTTATGAAAATATTATCATAAGGATTATATCACATGTATATAAAAAGTTTAATCAAAGCCTTATGTATTTTCAAAGATTTAATGATCAGGCAAGTCATATAAAGTTCAAATCCAAAGATTAATGTATTGCAAACTCAATGAAACTCAATCCCACAATCAATATAAGAATGACCAGTGAATACAGTTCGAAAATTCTTTCAGCTACACAATGATAAACAAAGGTAAGCGCAGTAAGCACATTGATTAAAAAGATCATGACAGTTCAGATAGTGATCAAAATGTGACTTCAAACGGAGAAGTTTTCATGCTTACAATCGTAAAAACTCAACGAAAATAAATGTGTAAATGTCCCAAGAAATGAAAGTGTCATTTATTCGAAAAATGCGATGACAATTTGAAGTTCGGAAGACATAGGTGTAGGCAGCTTATAGGATAATAAAAAAGTGAATTGGCTGCCAACAGAAGTATCAATGAAATTTGTATCCATAGGATCTTATTGTAATGTAAAGTTGAACTTCATAACTTAGATACTAGATAGGTAATCGAACCCTCTCTGGATGGGCATAAATAGATGAATATATAAATATAAAGGTTAAGTTTTTTGGGTTTATTAAGCATTAGGATTTGGCTGTGCTTTGAAGCAACAAATTGCTAAGTTTTTCCACCTGGTGAATATAACTTATGGTGATAGATTGTTTTCTTTTCACTTCTTGTTTGTCTTATTATCTTATCTAGATGCAAATTGAAATGCATGCAAATCATTGTTTCTTTTCCTTTCATCTATTGTCTTAATGAACTATTTATTGTCATACAACCTGATCTTAGCTATTGCTCAATGAATTGGTTTTTGCCATGCAACCTGTTTCGAGGATTTGTGTTTAGATTCATATTTTGGATTTGAAATATCATTTTAACTCTTAAAGTTAATACAAAAAGTGACAAAATGTATGCTTGTTATTATTTCCTCTGTTTGTATCTCTACATCTTTACCTGTTTACTAGAATGCATGCCACCATCTAAGCAAAACCATGTAGTTGATGATTGTTGAATAGCCCAATTAGATCCATGTTCTTGGGACCCATCTATCAGTTGGCCATCAAAACCAACAAACTTAAGTCATAAAAACCAATATTTCCAACAAATGAGGTGGCCTAGCTTTTCCCTTAGAATTCGAGTGCAGACCTTAGGACCAACAGGTTGAATAAATCTAGGGTGAACTAAATGTATAACCATCATGCTTACCTGGATCCCCCAGATTCCGGATATCCGAATGAAATAAAATGCACACATATAAAACAAATAAAGAAAAATCAATAACAATAAAATAATAAAAACAATCGCCAAATCATGTAAGATCATTTGCCACATTAGTTTCCATGTTATCATGCCACATCAACTACTATCTCAGTGTGCCACATCATCTGTCCTATCAGTATACTAAATCACTTAATATCATACATAAGAGAATATAAATTTTAGTATTGAATTCAAGGAAATAGTTCACTCATTCAATAATACATCAAACACAAATACATATATAGTTATTTTCTCAATAAATAATTATTCAAAAAAACGCAATAAAAGTACTCTCATGTCTATGTATGATCAAATTTAAGAATTTAACTAAATTGTGAAAACAGTTTCACATGAAGACATGAATGATAAAAATGTATGATCCACAGTAATGTAGAAACACACAATGTAACATTCACTTAAGCACACTTCTCCAAAATATCCAGGCTCTTGGATACAGGTGCAGCTGTCACCGATTTTCACATTTAGGACGGACTCTTATTCCACTTGGGCCATCTTTGTGTTACTACAAGTGAGCGTGCAAATATGATTTGGGAAGCCCACTACAGTTGGGTGGTAGGACATTTTGGCTTGGAGAAAGTTGTGGTCATTCTTCAAAAACATTTTTATTGGCCAAAACTTCGACAAGACGTCATCAAGTATATCAAATATTGCATTGCATGTGCCATTGCCAAGCTAGCCATCAAGAAGCAAGGCTTATACACCCCTTTTCCTATTCTCGAGAAGCATTGGGAATCCATCTCAATGGATTACATGTTTGGCGTGTCATCCACCAAGCAAGGAAATGACTGTGTATTTGTGGTCTTTGATCGGTTTTCGAAGATGTCCATCCTCATAGCCTACAAGAAGAATATCACATCGGCAGATACTGCCAAGATATTCTTCGAACGACTGTGGGTCCACTTTCGGATACCACAGAACATCATCTCCGATCAAGACAATAGGTTCCTCAACACCTTTTGGTCGAGTCTCTAGTCTCTTTTGGACACCAAGCTCACGAAATCCACTGCATTCCACCCCCAAATCGATGGCCAAGCAAAGGTCATCAATCAGATGATTGTGCATATCCTGAGCATGTACAATTCTAAGAATACACATACATGGGATGAGATTCTCCCCTATGTTCAACACAATTACAATAGGACTCTCCATAGATCCACCAGCCATAGCCCATTTCAGGTGGGTCTGGTATTCCAACCCTTGGGACCCATTGATGTTTCACTTCCTCTTTCCACCGCATAGACAGACTCTTCCCATGATCAATATGTGATCGACAAATCCACCAGATTCATTGAGAGGATTTAGCGCATCCGCCAACAGGTCCAAGAGATTTTGCAGAAATCCAATGCTAAGTACAAGTAGTGCCAGGATCAACACAGGGTACCACACTAGTTTTAGGTTGGTGACAAAGTTTGGCTAAATTTGTAGAAGGACCCTCTCACGAGGCCCCATCAGAAGTTTTTCCCACATTGTTATGGGTTTTACACTATCACCAAGGCTATGGGTAGCAATGCTTTTGAGCTCAAAACTCCACCCTTCCTTGTCCTACATCCAGTGTTCAATGTAGACACCTCAGAGATTGCAAAAAAATTGACACCAATAGAGCTCAACCCTAACTACATGGAACAAGCATACATTGATCAGATAGTGGACACACGGGTCAAGGGCACTCGTCAGTAGAGGATCCAGCTTTATCAAGTTGTCAAGGCAAGGCAACTCCTACATAAAGGCAAGTGGATCACCCGATGCCAAATCCAGTAGAAGTTTCCTCACCTGATGGGGGAACTCAACGCAATGGAGATCATTTCTTCCTAAGGGGGGAGGATTGATCTAGGTGGATATTGGTGGCCACCCACCTATTCCAACTAGTTCCTCTTGTCCATTTTTGTTCATCACTTTCTTCTATACTCCTTTGTAATTGTGGGTTCTACACTTCTAGGGTTGTCTGAAGCTCCACACATCCTCTAGGTGGATACTAGTGGCCTCTCGCCTAATCCAGCTAGGCTTATTTTGTATGTTTTCATGTCAGCACGTCTTGTTGTACTTCCAGGTCCGTTTTGGGGCCCTAAACGTTGTTTTTTTGGCTCACCACAGTCAAACTATAGACAAAGTCACAGTTTGATGGAAGAATTTGTATTTCTCTGAAAGACCTTTCCAATGGGCTATCACGCGCCTAAAACGGAGGTCGTATGAAAAATTTACGACCCTGGGAAGTTGAGGTACCAACTTCCACCAACTTACCGATAGGGGCTCACATGACTTTTGGCGTTTCACCTTCTAGGGTTAGGTTTTTGGATGTCTAGGGTTTTTTCATTCATGAGTAATATCAAAAAGGCCTCTAGAGCCTCATTGTAATCCATTCTGCTCAGATGGATGTGCGTAGCAGCCACATCTCTTCTCAAAATAGCTGCCACCATTCGAGCAAGTGTTTCAATGTTACAGTTTTACAGTTTCAACCTATTTCATTATTTAATAGAAGATATTGTTCACTGGATATTTGTGTTATTCTTAATATCTTTTTGTTTATTGTATTCAGTCTATTAATCAGTTTGTTCTGCTCCCAAATCTGAATCATGGGAACCCTTTACTGAAGTCCATTTCCACACAGATGCAGACAAAGGTAGAGATGTTGTGCCTCGGAGTTTCATGGCTTGCAAAGTGGAACTTTCCTAAACCTTAATCGATGGCTTCAAGAGAGGATAAATGATGCAGGAGAATCGCTCCATGCTAGCAACACGCTAGCCAGTGAAGCACATTCAAAGCGTGCATTCAAGGAGGAGAGTCGCCAGCCCTCACATTTTTCATATTTTGAAGATGTATTTAATGTTTGTAAGGCCATAGAGCCAAAAAAAACCATGCATATGCACAGGCTATAGTTAAAGGAGGCCTTTAATAGTTGTAAGGCTGGGATCTAGATCTGATCTGGACTAGACAGCCCATTCAATGTAAATTCAATGTAATTGAATAGGGTAGGTAGCTTGGAGGGAAGAGCTCAAAGAGCCCCCTCATGTAATAGATATTTGTATCTTGTTTTGAGTTAAGGTGGAGAGTTGGTAGATGAAATAATAGGAAGAGAGGAGAGTCGAGACTATGTTGCAATCTGAGCTCAACACATTGTAAAGAGGCATTTCCTGATTAATATAAATAAGAGCAGTTTTCCCTACAATGATTCTATGTTTATGAATGAATGTCTTTATGTGTGTTGGTTTATGCTGTAGATGTGCATTTGCAAGGACAAATAGAGTTTGTTATATGAGAGTTCTTTGATTCCAGGTCTAGGTTCTTTGAGGCTTCATGCAGGAGTGCATGACAGAACACTGCGGGTTCTGTAAGCCAGTGCATAGAGTGCACTTCTGAATCACTGTGAGATTTGGACAAAGACGTGCCAGGAGGGTGCACCAAGGAGAAGCCTCAAGGTTGTTGAACACCTTGGAGGTAAGATTGTGTAGAAGAAGGCACAGAGAAGATAGAACTACTAAGGGTTCTGTAGATTTCTACTAGGAGGGAATCGAGCATGTGCAAGAGGTGCACAAAAGGAACTCTATTCTGAGTTCAGCAAGAAAACAGAATCACTGAAGATTCTGAAGAACTCTACCAGGAGGGCATTGAGCAAGTGCAAGAAAGCACAGAATAACTTTGTTTTGAGTCTAGAGGAGAAGACAGAATCACTGAGGATTCTACAGAAGCTCTGCCAAGAGGGCATTGAGCAAGTGCCAGTGGGAACAGGAGGATAACTCTATCTTGAGTTCAGTGAGAAGACAGAGTCACTGAGGAATTCTGTGGAAGATCTACCAGGAAGGCATTGAGCCAATATATAGACTGCATAGAAAGAACTCTTGTTTTGAGTTCAGGAGAAGAAGTGTCAAGGAAGGAGACATTCACAGGGTTACTGAACACCCTGCAGGCTCAGCAAGGAGTGCTTAAGCAAGAAGTTGCTAAGAAGGCATTTCCATCCTTTCAAGGAGAGAAAGGGACAGAGACCTTTGAATTCTAAGCTACAGATAAGCTCAGAAGAGATAGCACCTTTGTGTGCAAAAGCTCTGTAAGGAGTGCATTGAGCAAGGAAAGCGCAAGGAGTGCGTTGAGAGTGAACTTGTCTCAAGTCCAGAATCTCGGGAGGGAAAGCGTCCTTATAATGCAAGTGGGATCCAAGGATACAGGCTTCGCAGCAGAAGAGAAGGAAGCAAAGGTCGAGACCTTTGGAACTTCGAAAAACTTCCAAGGGAAAGGAAGAAGCACATGCTCAGAGAGGAGCTACAGTGGTCGTCAAATCTGGGTGCATGGACTGATAGCCATCGAATCCAGGAGGAGTTGCACGAGGTTTAATCCTCGTATGCAAAGGAAAGGAGCTGTCAGATTTCAAAATTTTAGATATTCAGGGTTCGGCATTTCGAGCATCCCGATGACAAGAGACCGAGGCACTTCACAGTGAAAACCCCGAAGTCACGAAACATGACTTGCCTTTGGAGTAGAACTTTGGTATTTTGGCACATCGGGGTTTTAGATATCAGGGAATCGAGGACCAAGAGTTCAGTCGCGGAAGATTCATGAAATCATGAATCCCGAAGTCCCGAAAGGTGCACACGAACAAGGTTTCGGGGAAATCCCTGAAAGGCCATTTCGGTATTTCGGCTACCAGAAGATGTAGGGGTAAGAGTTCGGAACTCTTGACCCATAGAATTCTGAAAGGATTTGAGCCATTGGATTAGGGAGGCTCACAGTCGTTGATCTTTCTCAGGAGAAAGAGGACCGAAGTTTCAGGATTTTGGTACTTCAGTATTTCGGATACCGGAAGTACGAGAGGACAAGGAATTATTGTGTCAGGATTCACGAAGTTCCAAAATGAAAATTCTCGAAAGTGTTCAGAGGAGTATTTCCAGGTCATGAAGATAGGATCAGATTTCGGCATACCGAGATTCGAGATTTCGGAAGTCACGAGGACAAGGAGTCGGGCATTTCGGCCTTGGAAACTCTGAAGTTCCGAAAGAGACTTGTGGTCACAGGGAAAGTGGTCACAGAGGTTGGAATTTCTCCATTTCATCATTTCAGCATTCAGAGGATCGAAGAGTCAAGGACTCTCGACATCAGGGTTTGCAAAATCGCGAAACCTGAAATCCCTTTTTTGGGAAAAGGTCGCGATCATCTCTAGAGGCCGTGAGAAGGTGAAAGCTCGCACCTGGTGCATGTTTGTGTAGGTGGGGTTTTCAGGAAAGGACCTATGGATCGGGTTCATTGGGTTTCAATAAAGGCCTGAAGAACCATTTCGGTTCTGCGGATCCAAAGGAAAAGAACGATCCTGTAGCATATTCTGGCCCGAGGGTTGGGGGGTCTACGTCAGTTTGGTATCAGAGCGGGATTTTGCTCGTATATTGCAGGAAAAGGAAAAATAAGATAGAGGGTTGAAGCTCTGTGATGATTGTTGCAAGTTGTGCAATAGTCAGAAAGACAGTCAGGAGGACTGTAGAGAGAAGGCTGGAAGCACTCACAGTTTGAGGAGTGACAGCAGTAGGTTTTCCAGTAGGGTAGACGAGAACAAGAATATGGCTACTGGAGGCCATGGACGTGGTGGAAAGAAGAACCCGGAGCAGATGAGAAAAGAAGAAATAGATGAAGATCTTGTTTAAGGGCAAAGATGGAAGGACTTGCACTGCAGATGCAGCAGAGTGCAAAGTCGCGATGGGTATATGAATGGCCCATGAGAATAAAAGAAAAATGGCCAGTCAAGAAATTGTTGGCCAAAAGACAGCGGAGGCTGATTAGAGGATGGTTGAGGCATGTTGAAAGCCTCAGGGATGAAGAGGAGAGGTCACAGGATGATCTCAAAGACTGCCAGGAAGGCAGTAAAGAAAATTTAAGTTTCCAAAAGGGCACTGAGATGAGATCGGTTGATCTCATAGATTGCCAAGAGGGCAGAATAGAAATTTCCAATTGTCAAGTGGGTAATGAGATGAGATCATCGTGGGATCTCATATACTGTCAAGAGGATAGCAGGGAAATTTCATGTTGCCAAGAGGGCAATGAGATGAGATCATTGTGGGATCTCATAGACTGCCAGGAGGGAAGAGAGGAAATTCCATACTGCTAGGTGGGCAAGGGAGAGAAGATGAACTCAGAGGTAAGTTCATATCAGCAAGGAGTGTTGATGAAGATGGGATCACTGGATCTCATAGAATGCCAAGTGGGCAGTAGAAAGTTCCCAAATTGTCAGGTTGGCAGAGAAAAAAAAGTGAGACTGTCTGAAAGTCTCAGGGACTCAGGAGTGAGTTCATATCAGCAAGGGTTGTTGATAAGTGAAGATTCATGTGGTTTTACAAGCCTTGTGAATGAAGATGATGACAAGTTAAAAACTTACACCATCCAGCAGGAGGATCAGAAGAGCATTCTGATGACTGGGGGAATGGAGGTATTCCTACCAAGCAGCCAAGTTGAGGCCAAGGAAGATGTTGCAGGTGTAGAAATAGAAATATAGCCAACAGAGACTATCATGGAGGAAGAAATGGAGCAGCCACTGATGACTTCCCAAGTAGAGGAAAAGGAGCATTCAGAAGAATTGCTCGAAGTTTTCAGCCAAGTAGCTGAAACAAAGACACCTACAGCACTGAAGCTGATAGAAGAAGAAGAGCATGCAGTTAATATGCTCACTCCTTGGGAGAAGGAGCTGGAAATGATGGAGGATTGGCTGAACAGTCCATAGCTAGTAGATGACTGCTATGAATAGACAATCATGGAGATTTTGAAAGAAGAGCATTCTGAGGAATCGCTCAAAATTTTCAGCTAGGGAGTTGAATTGATGATGACTGTAATGCCGAGGCATGCAGCAGCAGATGAAGGGGAATTCCAGTCTGAGGAGAAGCTGGAAGAAGCTGGAGATATGCCAACAAGAGAGTTGACAATCAAGCTGTCAGAAGAGGAAGAAGCTGAGCAGTAATTCAGTGAGAAGACTGCAGAGCTAGAGTCTGTAGTAGAGTGGCCAGTTAGTGCCACAAGAGATGAAAAAGATGGCATGGGAGATCTAGTTGATCGACCCATTTGCAAAGAGAGAATGCAGTCGAAAAGAATGCAAGGACAAAGCTAGCCACTGTAGCAGCTGGACGAGGAGATTGACCAAATCAGAAGGTTGATGATCCGATCATCAGAAGCGGTCAGTAGGGGGAAGCTGAATAGCAAGGGACCTTCCATAGCAGTAGGGTAGCAGCAGCAGTAGCAGCATCAGAGCAGAGGAGCAGATGGACATCTGCCAAGAGATGTTTGGGATCCAGGGGGATTTCAACAATAGAGTTGGGAAGCTCATGAGCAGGAGCTCATGAATTTTTCATAGTAGAGGAGTATGATGCAGGAGCATCACTCCACGCCAGCAACGTGCCAGCCAGCGAGGCACATTCAAAGCACGCATTCAAGGAGGAGAGGCGCCAACCCTCACGTTTTTCAGATTTTGAAAATGTATTTAATGTTTGTAAGGCCGTAGAGCCAAAAAAAATCCATGCATATGCGCAGGCTATAGTTAAAGGAGGCCTTTAATAGTTGTAAGGCTGGGATCTAGATCTGATCTGGACTAGACAGCCCATTCAATGTAAGTTCAATGTAATTGAATAGGGTAGGTAGCTTGGAGGGAAGAGCTCAAAGAGCCCCCTCATGTAAAAGATATTTGTATCTTGTTTTGAGTTAAGGTGGAGAGTTGGTAGACGAAAGAATAGGAAGAGAGGAGAGTTGAGACTCTATTGCAGTCCAAGCTCAACACATTGTAAAGAGGCATTTCTTGATTAATATAAACAAGAGAAGTTTTTCCTACAATGATTATGTGTTTATGAATGAATGTCTTTATGTGTGTTGGTTTATGTTGTAGATGTGCATTTGCAGGGACAGATAGAGTTTTCTATCTGAGAGTTCTTTGATTCCAGGTCTGGGTTCTTTGAGGCTTCATGCAGAAGTGCATGAAAGAACACTGCGGATTCTGTATGCCAGTGCATAGAGTGCACTACTGAATCACTGCGAGATTTGGACAAAGACGAGCCAGGAGGGCGCACCAGGGGAATTCATTGACTCGGGAAGAAGCCTCAAGTTTGTTGAACACCTTGGAGGTAAGATTGTGCGAAAGAAGGCACAGAGAAGACATAACTATTGAGGGTTCTGTAGAGTTCTTCCAGGAGGGCATAGAGCGTGTGCAAGAGGTGCATAGAAGGAACTCTATTCTGAGTTCAGCAAGAAAACAGAATCACTGAAGATTCTAAAGAACTTTGTTAGGAGGGCATTGAGCAGGTGCAAGAAAGCACAAAAAGACTCTGTTTTGAGTTCAGAGGAGAAGACAGAATCATTGAGGATTCTGCAGAATCTCTGCCAGGAGGGCATTGAGCAGGTGCCAATGGGAACAGGAGAAGAACTCTATCTTGAGTTCAGTGAGAAGACAGAGTCACTGAGGAATTCTGTGGAAGCTCTGCCAGGAGGGCATTGAGCCAGTGCATAGACTGCATAGAAAGAAATCTTGTTTTGAGTTCAGGAGAAGAAGTGTCAAGGAATGAGACATTCACAGGGTTACTGAACACCCTGTAGGCTCAGCAAGGAGTCCTTGAGCAGGAAGTTGCCAAGAAGGCATTTCCATCCTTTCAAGGAGAGAAAGGGATAAATACCTTTGAGGTCCGAGCTATAGATAAGATCAGAAGAGATAGCACCTTTGTGTGCAGAAGTTCTGCAAGGAGTGCATCGAGCAAGGAAAGTGCAAGGAGTGTGCTTAGAGTGAACTTGTCTCAAGTCTAGAATCTCATGAGGGAAAGTGTCCTTATAATGTAAGTGGGAGCCGAGGATATAGGCTTCACAACAGAAGAGAAGGAAGCAAAGGCCGAGACCTTTGGAACTTGGAAAATCTTCCAAGGGAAAGGAAGAAGCACATGCTCAGAGAGGAGCTACAACTGCCGTCAGATCTAGGTGCATGGACCGATAGCCATCAGATCCAGGAGGAGATGCACTAAGTTTAATCCCCGTATGCAAAGGAAAGGAGCTGTCATATTTCAGCATCTCGGAGTTTCAGGGTTCGACATTTCGGGAATCCTGATGATAAGAGACCTAGGAACTTCACAGTGAAAACCCCGAAGTCATGAAACACGACTTGCCTTTGGAGTAGAACTTTGGTATTTCGGCACATCAGGGTTTCGAATACAAGGGGATTGAGGACTAAGAGTTTGGTCACAGAGTATTCGGGAAATTAAGAATCCCGAAGTCCCGAAAGGTGCACACGGACAAGGCTTCGGGGAAATCCCCGAAAGGCCATTTTGATATTTCAGCTACCGGAAGATACAGGGGTAAGAGTTCATAACTCTTGACCCATAGAATCCTGAAAGGATCTGAGCCATTGGATCAGGGAGGCTCACAACCATTGATCTCGCTCAGGAGAAGGAGGACCGGAGTTTCATGATTTCGGTACTTCGGTATTTCAGATACTGGAAGTACAAGAGGACAAGGAATTGTTGCGTTGAGATTCACGAAGTTCCAAAACATGAATTCCTGAAAGCGTTCAGAGGAGTATTGTCAGGTCACGAAGATAGGATCAGATTTCAGCATACCAGGGTTCAGGATTTTGGAAGTCCCGAGGAGAAGGAGTCGGGCATTTCGGCGTTGAAAACCCCAAAGTTCCGAAAGAGACTTGTGGTCATGGGGAAAGTGGTCACAGAGGCTAGAATTTTTCCATTTCGGCATTTCGGCATTCAGAGGATCGAAGAGTCAGGGACTCTCGACATCAGGGTTCATGAAATTGCGAAACCCGAAATCCCTTTTTCAGGAAAAGGTCGTGGTCATGTCTAGAGGCCATGAGAAGGTGAAAGCTTGTGCCTGGTGCATGTTTGTGCAGGTGGGGTTTTCGGGAAAGGACCTGTGGATCGGGTTCGTTGGGTTTCAATAAAGGCCCGAAGAACCATTTCGGTTCTGCGGATCTGAAGGAAAAGAACGATCCTGTAGCGGATTCTGGCCCGAAGTTCGGGGGTCTGTGTCAGTAAACCCAAAATATTCAAGGGAATATTGGGGAGTCTCACCCAAACTTGGGCTAGGGAGATAATTTTAGTTGCATGATTGAAAGAAGGAGTCTAGGGTTTCATGCACAAACCTAAGTTTCCTCAAAACCACGGACATGATTTGAAAATCGGATCACGATCCTCCTCAATGTTGAAATCAACAATCAAGAAGCCTTTTGCACAAGGATGAATGAACACTTCCTTTTGCATGATAGGGATCTATGTAGCAGAGATCGAGCTATTGAGATATGGTAAATTTGGCCAGAAACCATTGAAGTGATAGAGTAAACTCACAAATTTGTAATACTCTTTCTTTTCATCGACATCTTGTCCAATGGGAATGACAAGAGAAGGGGATTCTTGAACCAAAAAAGATGAAGAAGGGGGAGTTTAGTCCCTTTGGTCTACTTCCCGAAAATAGGCACCAGATGACAAACCTGAAGAGACACGTGTTGATCTACAGACAAATATGGAGGGGAGGGCCCCACGGCTTGGGGCACCAGCAGATATGGAGGAGGCCACCTCCATGGCCAACGAGGGAGGAAAGCCCGAGAACTTTAGACCAGGTGAGTATAGGGGCTACGAGCAACCAAGGTTAATCCCTAATCGTCACGACCATGAAGAAGAGTGGCACCATCACAATTACACTAATTTTAATAAATTGTATTAATTAAAAATAATAATAATATATTTAAAAATATTTCTAAGCTCTTATAATTTACTATTAAATTGTTATAGACCAAAAATGTCAAAGCATCTTTAAGAACCTCACTAAGATGCATTGCAAACCCATAACTAAGAAACATTGCAAACCCATAATAATAATAATAATAATAATAAAGTAATATTGTACAATTAATCAAATCATCGACACAACATGTATCTCATTGAATTTAGCACCCTCCCACCAAAGATCAATTAGAGCTCGCTGAAATAATGAAATCAAAATAGCTTGTGCTAATAAGATAACAATATTATTACACGTAATATTTTATTTTTTTGTTAATTCAACCTTTGTTTTCTTGTTAATTCAACCTTAATGCCCACCCTTTTATTGCATCATTTTCTAGCAAAATAGAAGCATAACAGTTACTAATTAGAATCAGGGAAATCGTTCTTGAAGTGTAAAGACCCTTAAGGCAAGCAGTAATGAACATAAGTCAATAGATTTTTCCTTAATTCTTTACACTATCTAGAAATTATTCTATGATTAAAGTATAACATGATACACATGATAATGATAAGAAAATGTTCTATTTCCTTTTGTTATAACCCTAATTTACACCAGACATGCTTACCTGGCATCAGGCCATCTTAGATTCCTTCTTTGCCAAAACATTGTTGAACACCTCTTCTTAAAAACCCCTTTTATAAAGACCCACGCGCCCTACTCCATTACTGCACGCGTGTACACGCTAGCTGACCCAAGACAGCCCGCGTGTACCTACAAAAGCACGGAAAAAGAAAATTTGCTGACGAAACACACAGCTTTGGGTAAGTTAACTAAACCTTTCGGCGATGCATGGCTAGTCACTCGACCAAATACCTAGCTTCTTCTAGCCTATAAAAGAAGGGTTAGGGGTCCCATTTGAAAAGATGAGAATCATAGTAAAGAAACTATACCCGATTAAGCATTCCCTTTGTCCCAACCTTTAGCCATCCTTGTGCAAAGAGAAGTATAGAGAAAAGTAGTTGGAAGACAGTGGAAGAAGATCCCAGAACCAGGATCAAGGAGCAGTAGTCGACTTTATCATTGTAAGGTATCATTGTGAAGTTAATAAAAGAATTGCTTTTCCCGTCCCGCCATATGAGATTGTCATTATTGGAATATTGATTATATGATTGATTAAATCTCTAACCCGTTAGTTCATAGATCAAATGCATGTGGAGTTCTTTGTTTGTCTTTAGTGAATGCAGATCAGCATTGGGAGGAGAGTTGAAATCAAAGACGACCAAGCACGAAAAGGGATCAACATCAAACACAAAAAATAAGGTACGTCAACTTAATCTCTTGAGCCTTGTATTTACATATGAGTAATGGGGGTCTAGGCATGGGATGATGGTAAAAAGTAAGAATCTTTAGGTCATTTCTGCATGCATGATAAAACCCTTGGTGCTAGTCCGTAGGAGGGATTTCACACCCACAACAGAATTGGCAACCATACTGGGGAACTCTAGGGTTTATGGGAATGTTTTTTCATGGGTATTTTTAAGAACTGGTTTCATTTCCTGTTTTTAAAGTTTCTGCAAAAGTCTGAGCTAACAGAGATTTTGGTCTTCCATACCAGTTATCTCTGTTTCTTTGCTTAACTGCATTTTTTCTTTTTCGAGACCCACAGAGGTACACGTGGCCTGTATAAGGTCTGCACGCATGTACCCGCGCCCTACCTTCTCACAGCCCATGTGTACACACTAGCTGAGAAAGTGTTAGTCGCGTGTATGATTCCAGAAAATTTCTTTTAGAGAGGTAGTCATCCTCTCCCCTGTCAGAAATAATCCTTCTCGAGGGTTTTCTGGAAATCTTTCTAGTCTTTGTTGTTTGCAGTCTATAGCTTAGGTTTCACCTTAGATTGTTTTGTTCTATGAAGTTTTCCTTGAATTGTTTTCTTTTTTCTGTTAAAGTAAGCGTTTGAGTCTTCAAGAGATCCTGGTTCTCAGTACCAGTAGTCTCAGCCTAGGCTGGATTGCTTGGCCTTTCATTTGTCTTAGAGTTTCAAAGATACACACGGCTTGTATAAGGCCAATATGCGTGTACACACACCCTGACTTTACACAGCTCTCGTGCACACGCTAGTTGTTGAACTGTCAGTAGTGTGCCTGTGGAGAAATTTTTTATTGAAGGTGAGGCAGTCATCCTTTCCTTTGACAAGAGTTATACCTCTTGGGTTTTTGGGTCTCTGTCATAGCAGTCAGTAACTTAGGTTTGATCACAGCAATAGCTTTCTTTTTCATTATGAAGTTTTCCTCAAAATTTTCTTTTTATAAGGTTTTTAGACAAGTGTGAGAGTCCAGTTTTAATTTTCTTATGTGTGATTTTTAAAGTGACTCTTTGCAATCTGCTCTTAGGTCAGAAGTTTTCTTGGTTTTTACTTGTTAATATTTTTCCTTTTTGCATTGTAAGCATTCAAATAAAAAAAAACTTGTATTTCTTTGTTTGGTTAAATAGTGTTGTTTTGTATTAGTAACCAGGGAAAAGTCTTTGCTTTTATAAGTTCTTGATGGTTTACTTAGATCATAAGTAGCTCGTAGTCGAGTGAAATCCTTCTTTGAGTTGGATGTTCAAAGATCTTAGAAAATTTTTAGTTTGAAAAGTTGTTTAAGATTTGAGTCAAGAGAAGTTATTTTGTTTCTAGCTTTTTGTTTATTTTGCTTTCATCTTTCAAACATCACTAGTTTCACCTTCATAACCTTTGACTTAAGACAAGCCATAAAAATTAACACTAAATCTAAAATTCATTAGACTTTTTATGTTTGTAGGGTCAACCAACTAGTTTAGGGTTAGGGCCTTGAATTAGGTTGGAGAGGAAACTCTTCAAGGCCATTAAATCAAACATTGGAGTCTGAGTTAGGGAGTGTCAAAGTCTAGTATCGTGAAAGTTATCTAGGACCCCCCTCTAACACAGGGGCTAAACACGAGGTCACGTGCGGAAAGGTAGTGGCGATAACCCCTCCAAAGCTGGACCAATCGTAGTGGAGAACACATATAGAGGGCTTGTCTTGGAATTCCGTCGATTGCATTTGCCACGGAGCTTCATGTGTCTCAAATCCATTCGAGGTCCTCAGTTGTCTTCTGGACCACTTGCTTTCGATACCCTTGACAGGTTTCGGGCTTGATACCCTACTCATTGTGGTATACCTGATTGTCAACAGTACCCGCCTGGTGACTATTCGCGTGCTGGCAACCTAGTTGCCTATCTTTCTAGTGACATACACAAGTGACTGTGGGGGTATACCGTGGTACCTAGGACATACATCAGGCCACGCTTTGCAGAGTATATCCGGAGGGTGCTTCCATTTTCGAGTTGCACTTGCACCGGTAAGTTGCTCTAGTGTTGGTTGGTGTAACTGTTCTTCCAACTAGTTAGTCGTTTGCTTGATTTTCCTTTAGGAACTTTTA
>JZKD02S1674172.1:141309-156248 GCA_000966675.3 Picea glauca
GTATCCATCATAGGGTCAAAATCGGGGGACCACTTGTTCAAATATAGACCCTGCGAGCCCATAAAATAGGGGCCGTTCCTAAAAATTAGGTCGCGGTCCTCTTCCGAGATGAATTTGAAAACGAAGAACCCTCTTCCAACAGGGTAGCAGGTGACTCCCTGTGTCAGATTCGGTTTCCAGTTGCGCTGGATCCAATCGTCAGTGGTTTTAGTGGACGGCCATAGACCCATGAACTGTCCCACGAGACCCCGCTGAGCTAAGGCCAGGGCGATCTGCATTGGTTTCTCTTCCGGGAGGGCTATTTCGGGGATATCCTCGAGCTTTTTAATAAATTTCGGAATGGCAGGGGCCATCGACTTCTTCCCACAGCTCGTAACCAGCCTTGCAAAGGCCTCTTTGCACAGATTCGGCGGAGGAGGGGCCGAACCCCCACCCCCTGGCGCCACCATGGCTTCTCAGACGAGTCGCAATCTCAAAACCCTAGAACCTCAGCGTCCGCCATTGGCATTAAAGAAAGTAGGTTTCTTCAAAACAGTAAGAATTTTATTATTGATAATATGTTGATTAAAATCCCATTTAAGCATTTAGGTTTAAAATATTAGAAATTATGAATTTTATTTTTGATAATATGTTTATCTTTCCTTGAAAAAAATCATTTTTATAGACCTTCATCATTAAACACGTCACCACTTGCCCTCCAAATGCACCTTCTTATTCTTGGTACAAGTATAAAAATGTTTATGTATTATTTTTTATATGCTAAAATTCTTTAACATTTTTTCTTAAAATTGAAAATTAACTTTTTCATATAAAATGATGAGATTAAATAATTCACTCTTGTGTTATAATTAATAAAGTTCAATAAATTTATTAATTTATTGAAAGTATTCTTTAGTATAAGGAGAAGTTGTGGATGAGAAGATTTTAAATGTATGGAGGTGTATTACATATTTAAAAAAAATAGTGAAAATAAATTAAAATTGATGTAAATAATAAAATCTTATAACATAAAATTTTGTGTTATGAAGTGTAAAATAATATTTTATATATATTAAAATTAGTGGGAAGTGTATAAAATAGTGATAATGATGAATTTGAAGGAAAGTGTAAATTTGGATAGTTGTTTCACATAAAATACATATCTCTATTCTCACTAACCTAAGTATGAAATATGCAATGCCATAAATCATAATATATGAAAAATAGAAATTGGACTTTAAAACAAATGATTAGGCACTAAGGACACAAACCAAAGTTTAAAATTAAAAATATTGGATATGGATAAGAAAATAAAAATTAGAATTTCATATCAAGGAAACATTCCTTAATTGTTTTTTGAAATGTTATCTTATATCTCATATGAAGGGATTCATAATCATTGAACCTATGGCCAAGATGATTCACTGACATGGACCTTAATTAATTTTGTAGAAATTAATTTTTTTAAAACTTGTTTGTATTTTATTGTATATTAATTTTCACTATGTATTACTTGCAGGTTGTAATTTAAACAACGAAAGGCATGGCTAAAGAAATCAATCATGTACACATACATAACATAAATGTTTTACACATGGAAATCCATTTGGGAAAACAACAAGAAATGACCTTTGTTTGGCACTTTTTATGCACGAGAATGATTACAAATAGGGGCTATACACTCCTAGATTAATATTTTTATACTTTGTCTCCTTTTCTACATTTTGCAAATTGTATCTTGGCTCTAAGATAATCGTTGTTCCCCATGGATAGGATTATACACTCATCTTTGTCCATTCGATCTAGAAATAGACTTCTCATTCCAAGTCTTTGGTTTTATGCTTTTAGTCTTTAGTCTTATACTTTTAGTCTTAAGATTCAATGCCCAATGCCAACCCACAATCCCTTGGCTATCTTAAACCAGTCTCTTTATTACCTCCCTCTATCAATTTATTTTCCCTTGGACACTATTGTAATACAAGTCTATAACATCGTTGTTTTGCATCACCACAACCTACTTTTCCATTTTCATTTTGTTTGCTAGCATGCACTAGGATTTTGCGATGTGATTTTTGCATTGACTTTGCGTCGAACTCCTGACACTAAAAAATATTGAAAAATGTTTTTTTTTCTTTTTCTTGCATCAATTAGTGTTTTAGTTTATCCATTTTTGCATCATATTCACATTGCTGAAAATTGTCGTGCATCATAGACATCATTTTTGCGTCATGTTACATCATGTTTGTGATGGGTTAATGTCTCCTATATACATGTATAGTGTTTTATTAACATCATGTTAACACTATAGTAATATATTCGATAAAAAATTGATCATTGACAATAGTGCATTCTGCAAAACATAAAGTGAAAAATCATGGTAAAAATTAGGCAAGCATACATCCTCCATGTAACCCATATTTTCTCTTCAAATTTTATGCTAATACACTATATTGAAGAAGAAAAACAACCACCATTCAAGTTGTTGCTAAGTACATAGTATTATGACATACCACTTAACCTATATTCATGCTAAAGAATTATTCCCTATTAACTTATTTGATTTTGGTGGGATTGATAAGACCTTTATATCCTCAATTCACAATCTTTCAATTCCCTAAGTATTCAGGCCTACCCATAACACAATTTTGATCCATAGCCTTATATCTATCTTTTATTCACATGAGTGATCATATAATTGAGTAACAAATTCGTGTCTTCTTAAAATAAAAATCTTGGTAGTCAATCTCAATTATTTACAACATTTTAATGTATATATAGATAAGGTTGAGGAGGTAGCTAGGTCATCATTGCCTTTATTATCATCATCTCCTCCTCCCTTTTTGTTTTCTCCACCATCCTCCTTCTTCCACTACCAACATTCTTATCCCCTCTACCACTACCTTCCTTCTTCTCCACCCCCCTTATTTCTTACCCCATCCTTCTTGTCCCCTTCCTAATTGTCTCCACTCTTCTTATGTGGGATGAACACCATAAAATTCCTAGAAGATATGCAAATATGAATACAATAAACCATTAACAACATTCAATATTAAAGATAACATACAAAAACAAATGAATGTAGTAGAAATATTTATTCTTTTATAAACCATTTAATCATCAATAGTTGTATTCAAGTTTGGGTGTAATGTAAGGAATAAGGCAGACATGTCAGATAATGTTGCCACTATCTATTTTCACTCTCTCTTGGGATGCAATAATCAATTTCATTGAGAAGTAAAAACCAATGACACTTATTGGTGTGAGTTTAGTTGTGATTCATGCATTAATTTGAGAAACTCCTCAACTACTTATTTAGGAAGTTGAGTAGCTCCTTAACTATTTGCTAATGTATAGAATGCACAAAAACAACAAAGCCAACATGGACCTCCAAAGAAACCCATCTCTTATACAAACTAAGCACCTCCAATTTATCTAGAGATCAATTCACCCTTATTGTCTTTGTTGTCACCTTTGGATTCGTCACTACCCTTCTTATCATCATTCGCTTCTCCCTTTTTATTTTCTCCACCATCCTTCTTCATCCCACCACCATCTTTTTGTTTGGTTGACAAGGGGTGATTGTGGGTAGCACCATCGAATTCATGGCTAATAGTAGAAGTAAAAGATTCTCACAACCATCCTTTTTTTTGGTTGACAAGGGGTCATTCTGGGTAGCACCATCGAATTCATGGTTAATAGTAGCAATAAAAGATTCTATGTATCTATTCAATTCTTCATTGAACATGGAAGCCTCATTCAAAACCATAGATGGATGCAAAAATCTAAGTTTCTTTATGTCTGACTCATCAATAATTATTTTTCATAGTAAATAAATGTCAAATTTAGAATATAATCCATTTAGAGACTTATCACATTCTTGCAAGAATGACATGGTATATTGTGTCTTTGGAATTACATTTCATAGAAAGAGTGAGAAGATCTTGAAGGGTTTCAAGACTCTTACAATCATGGATAATAGTTGAGAAGTTTGACCTTGTTAGGCTTATTTCAAGCTACCAATATTTTGACATTTAGGGAACCATCCCTGACTTATATTTTAGTTTCTAAACCCTCCCATATCAATAAAGCACTTGTCTAAGTTGATCAGGTCATATTTCGTCTGATGTGAGCACATTTTTTAAATTTTTTAATGTTGACCCCTTTCATCGATCATTAGGCAAGCTCCACATGAGAAAAGTGTTGCACAAAATATAAAAATAATTATCTTATTTTTTTATAAAATCCAATGTCTATATCCTATATTATTCATAATAAGATTTTTTATGACTCCTCATTTGCCCAATTTTGAGTTCATATGCCTAGTCTACGAATTACACAAGTTGCATGTCTTTTGGGGGTGGGGGGGTTTCATAGACATGATTTCATTGATCAGATCTATTTTGAATGAATTTAGGTTAGGTGATGATGTAGGGTTGTTCAATACCTTTGTGATAGTATATCATACTTGACCCAACTTGGTTGTTAAGAATGAATTTTCATAAGATTAGGAATAATTTTAGGGTAATGATTTGGTGATAGAGGTTCACAGTTTAAAAAAGTGATGTTGTTGGGAACCATAGAAAAAATTTAGAGTTTCTAAGCTATAGCTTACTTTGAGAAATTTCCAATAACATATCATTTTCCCCATTCTAAGATCAGATGACTAACTTAGAGTTGTCACAAGTCTCCAAACCAATTTCAAGGGTGTGGTTTGGGAAACTTACCTAAAAAAGATTCTAGGTAGATGCATAGATTTTATTAATTAAAAAATATATTAATAATTAAAAAAAAATATTTCTAAACTTTTACAATTTACGATTAAATTGTTATAAACCAAACGTGTAAAAGCATCTTTAAAAACCTCACCCAATACACTGAATCAAATCATCTATACCACATTTATTGCATTGATTTTAGCACTCTTCCACTAAGGATCAATTAATTGGATCTTTCCAAAAGAATAACATTGAAACAATGTGTGTTGATAAGATAACGATATTATAACACATACTAATTTTTCCTTCTTAATGCAACCATAGTACCCACCCTTTTATTGCATCATTTTCTACAATGTAACATGATGAACATGATTCAATTGATATCAAAAAAATGCCAATTTCTTCTCGGATTTTGACCACAATTAAATAAAAAATATCCCAAAAAAAGTCAATATCCCCAAAAAAAAGTCAAAACGTAGAATGACATTTGATGCAGTTGAGTGTTTTTTTCTTAATGTTCGTTGTGTCTTTGTGTCATAGTACAACTGAGTGATTTTTTCTTAATGTCCGTTGTGTCATAGTACAATGTAAAAATAAAAAATAATGCAAAACCAACAGCAATATGTAAGAAACAATGACATGTCATGACACAAACCCAAAAAAATAACTAGAATAAAGTTAACAATGTGTCAACGACCCACATCGGCAACACTATAACATTGTATTGTAATAATGTAATGATCCAAAATAGAGAAATTATTAATGAAAACATTGAAATTTAATAATTTCAATAATAATTAATTATAAGTATAAATTGATATATTTTCTCAAGTATTTTTGAAAAAAAAAAGGATTTTCAAAAAACTTGGAAATTCTTCATGGGCTACCTAAAGCAACCATTTGACACTTAGAACAATATCATTTGACACTTCGAACAATATCCATTCTACTTAGTGGTATGCATGAAGTCTCATTTGCGAACATAGATTATGACATCTTCCTATCATGGTCATTTCCTTGTCGTTAGATACCATAATGATAAGATCTTTGGTAGCATATATATAAAGAGATTTAATGTTCAGAAAATTATGCTTACTACGACTTGGTACCATGACATTACTCTACTTTCTTCTCGGATTCCCCCATAAGTTTTCTCCGAGAGCCAAAAGTTTATAATGAAGGATTCATTATCGTTTTGATTTTTTAGTCCGTGAACTCCTTAGCTTCAGCTCTGAACGGTACTTGGTTTTAGGATTTTGTTCACTGTGCTTTCCTGTCCTCCTTGGGACTCGGTTTTGTATTCTAGTCCATTTGTTGTTGCATAGGGATCGGTGGTAAACCCGGTCGTTGTCTTCCACTGAGCTAACCATCAACACTCTCAATATTTTGGCTGATAGTGGGCCTGGTTAGCTTTTAGCACTTTATCTCAATGGATACTCATTTAAATATTCATATGCAACCTTTTGATGTGGTTGTCTGGAGACCAGTGGGGTTGTTCGATAAAGCAGACTCTCTCGAGAACAAGCCGATCAAAAGTCCTTACTCTCTTTTCAAATCTCCTTTTCCCGCCAAGTTTCCAGAGGGACAGTGTTCTGTTCCACTGACTGCAAACAGAGTCCCTGTAACTGTCCCTTCCCTTTCTGGTGGACCCTGTCTCTCTTCTCGTCCATCTCCTCTGACTGGCTGTTCAAACTTCCCTACTCTATAGGGTATTCAAAAGGCCCCTTCTAACTCGGTTCAGTTAGCCCCTTATGGCCGAAAGGAGTGGAAATCAAATAGAAGGGAAAAGCGATTAGTGCTGGGAGATGGAGTGGGACTAGAAGATCTTTGCAAAATGTCGCTCTGTGGTTTAGTGGGTCATTTCTCCTATAAAAAGTTCAGCAATGTCCCTCTTGAGGACTGGGTAAAACTCCACTGGTTTCCTCTTCTAGGCTACTCCCCTGAGGTCATCTATCTCAAAAAAGGATGGCATGGTTTTATCTGCAAGTCACTTAAGGATGCCTCCTTATTATTAAATAATCTGTGGGTTTTTGGTGGAAGTAGTCTCATGCTCAAGCGCTAGAGAATGGCATTCAACCTCGACACTGACTATTTTCAGCACATGCACCTTTGGGTCCTACTTTCGGGCCTTCCATTGTTCCTTTGGAATGAAGGAGCTCTTAGAGCTATATGAGACTCATTGGGCAAATTCATTGCTATTGATCCTCAGTCTCTCACTGGTCCGATGAGAAAAATGGGTAGAGTGCTGGTCGAGATGGACATATGTGATGGTTTACCGGAAATCCTTGAAATAGAATGGAGAGGAAGGAAAATAGCTCAGACACTGGACTATCTTGGGCTCCCCTTCCGCTGTAACCATTGCCGAAAAACAGGACATCTTCGTCGCTCTTGTGCAGGTAAGGATCTAAACGAACCCACTGAAGACAATGACCTACTATTAAACCCTCCTGAATATTTGGACGAAGACCCCTCCCTGAGTTTTTTGAAAGTTTCCTCTGAACCTCTTCCCCCACCCTCCATTGGGCAGTTTGTATCTTTTTCAGATAAAATTAAACAGCATTGTCCCCTTCTTTTTAATTCCCTTTTCGACGCAAAGAAGGAAGCATTAAACAACTCCCTCTGGCTATCATCTTCCACCTGTGCAAAGAATACCCTTCTTGAATCTGAGCTTCCCCCTCTTGATCCCTGCTCTACTACTCCCTTAGCCCCTAATCCTCTCATCCCCCTAGTGACTGGCTCCCTCCCCTCTTGTGTCGATGCCTCGTCTAACCTGGATCACTCTCCCCTTCCGATTCACCCTCTTCCCTCCTCTCTGATTAGGCACCACAACCTCTCTTTCACCTCTCTAGATTCGGAAGCTTCACACCAGGTTCTACCAGGTTTTAGGGAGGCTGAGGAGGATGAAGCTTACCTCTTCGATTTATTAAACTCATCTTCTTCCCGTCTTTTCTTCCTGGTAACTCCTCCCAGCTACCCATCTTTCGTGGTAAGGAACTCATCGATCCCTCTTTGGAGGCTAGTACTTCCTCTACCCTCCTTACAGGCAAAGATAGGAAAGCATTTGCTTGGTCTAGAGGACTTGGTATTGAATTATCCCCCTTACAGACGCGGAGTTCCGGAAAGAAAAAGGAAAATTCAAGCACCCAACCGAAAGCTATTGTCATTCCTCCCATGGATGGAAAGGCCCTTAGAGCATTGAAGGCCTTAGCCCGATCTAAGTGATGTTGGTGCTCTCTCTGAATATTCAAGGGATTGGAGGCACCCTCAAAGCTGCTTCTTTTCGTAGACTGCTAGAACGTACAAATCCTGCGATTATTTTTCTTCAAGAGACCCTCTCAGTTGATCAAAATTCTAGGGACTTTATGCATCGATTTCACCCTTCTTGGGTCTCTTTGGCTGTTAATTCCATTGGAAATTCTAGGGGCCTCCTGGTTGCTTGGGACCCCTTTGTGTTCGACTTGGCTCCCTTCCTGACGATTGGAGGAATTTTGTTGGTAGGCCGCTATTTGGCTACCAATCAGGAGTTGGCTTTTCTCAATGTGTATGGGCCATGCGTTGATCGAAAACAGTTCTGGAAGTCATTAGAAAACAATGGTTTACTCTCCACACCGAATCTTATTCTAGGCGGTGATCTGAACATTATTCTTTTGGAGGATGAACACTGGGGGGGTTCCTTTCTTTCTGGGCTTAACGAAGCTTTCTACAGAGATCTATTTTTTTCAAATAACTTGATCAATGTCTTGTCGACAAGTCTGGTTCCCACCTGGAGAAATGGGCGTTCTGGTACAGGTTCAATTGCTAGGCGCCTAGATAGATTTTTAGTTTCAGATCACTTATTGACTCGGGCAGGACTATCAAAATCTTGGGTGGAATTACCCTTTGTGTCCAACCATGCCCCCATTCTCTTTCAATTGGAAGCCTCTCCTCTGTACAAAGCTTTCCCTTTCAAGTTCAATCATCACTGGTTGGCAGATTTTGATTACTTCTTATTAGTTCATAGCATATGGAAGGATCCATATTTTATGCAGGAAGATAGTCCTCAGCTGCGTATGGTGTGGAAATTAAAGGTACTCAAAGCTCAAACAAAATCTTGGCGCAAAGCTAAAAAGGAAAAATAAACTTTCATGCTAAATAACTTGGAGTTATAGATCAATCAGATCTTAAAAAAATCAGTCATTAATGCCTTATCAGTGGAGGACAACGAATCTCTAAAAGCACTGGAAAGTAGCAGAAACACCCTTCTCCGTGAGGAGGAAAATAGATGGATATTACGAAGCAGAGCTACCTAGCTAAGAAACGGAGACTCAAACACAATTTTTTTTCACAAGGTGTCCAGTTTCAACAGAAATAAAAAGTATATTTGGTCAATCTCAAGCGAATATGGTGGTACCCATTATGGGCAGGAAGCAATCAAAGAGGAGGCAGTATCACATTACAAACAGTTCTTCAAAGCCAACAATAGACCCAACTTAAATGAATTATCCAACATTGCTAGCCTTTACCCAAAAATGGTTACCGAGGAGGAAGTTGTTGACCTCTATAAATCAATCACTCTATTGGAACTGAAAGGGATCTTGGATCATTTCAAAAAAGAGAGAAGCCCTAGACCTGATGGATGGACGTCAAAATTCTTCATCTACTTCTTTGACCTTGTAGGAGAGGACCTACTTCAGATGGTAGAGGATTCACGAATAAATGGTAAAGTCATCGGAAGCATAAACTCTACTTTCTTGGCATTAATCCCAAAGGAAAATAACTCGGTTTCTTTCAACGACTACCATCTGATCTCCCTTTGCAATCTCATTTACAAAATTATCTCAAAAGTTCTCTCAAATAGAATCAAACCTATTTTAGAAATATGTCTATCTGCCGAACAGATGGGGTTTATGAAGGGCAGAAGAATCCAGGATGCTATTGGTGCGGCTCATGAAGGTCTTCATAGCATTAAAAAGAAAAATACTAAGGCCCTGGTTTTGAAGTTGGACCTAAAAAAAACCTTTGACAACATCGACTGGGGGTTCTTAAGGTTGATCTTACTTTCAGTTGGCTTTGGTGTAAAGATATCTGATTGGGCTATGTCCTGTGTTACTAGTGCAAATTTTGTTGTGTTGATAAATGGAGAGGCGACTAAGTTTTTCAAGAGCGAGAAGGGACTCCGCCAAGGATGCCCACTCTCACTGTACCTATTTATCATGATAATGGAAGGCCTCAACTTGCTGCTATCAAAAAATGTCTCTGATCATCATATCTCAGGTATAAAGGTTTCTAAGTTTTTAAAAATTGTACATCTAATGTTTGTTGATGATGTTCTCTTGATGTCAAAGGCCAATCATACAGAATGGATAGTGATCTTGGAGGTGCTACAGGAGTTTTGCACAACTTCGGGCCTTTTCATTAACTTTACAAAATCCACAGCACATTATTGGGGGCTAACTGAAACTGAGCTCTGCTCCTTAAAAATGACACTCCCCTTTTCCTTCTTTGATTTAAGTCAAGGATTCAAGTACCTTGGATACATGTTAAAGCCCGGAGCAAAAAATTCTGAAGATTGGCGCTGGCTGGTGGCCAAGTTTGAAAGAAAAATAGGTTTTTGGTGTAACAAGTGGCTGTCCCTGGGAGGGCGTTTTGTCCTTGTTAAATCAGTGTTACAAAGCCTCGTTGTCTTTTGGATGTCTTTGGAGAGGATCCCCTGTTTGATCCTGAAAATTCTGCGTAGGCTTTCCTTCAATTTCCTTTGGAGTAGGCAGAATGAAAAACACCGATTCCACCTGTGCAGCTAGGAAACTTTGTCAAGACCCATAAGAGCCGGGGGTTGGGGGCTCAAAAACATATCCCTTTTCAACACGTCTCTCCTAGCAAATTATTTATGGCGGGTGCTTACACATGACATCCTTTGGCATCGAATTATTGTAGACAAATACTTGGGGAACCTGACACTTATAGACTGGATCAGAAAACCTTCACATTTTCAGCAGCGGTCATCATCATTCTGGAAGGGACTGACTTTATCATCGCAGGTAATCTTTCATTGGCTTAGATGGAGGCCTGGGTCGGGATCTAATATCATACTCAGAAGAGACAAGATACTTGGTGTGGAGGACCGTTCGCTTCTCCCTACACCGCTTAGAACTCATCTAGCTACTTTCAATATTTTGCGGTTGGCTCAAGCGAGAGATTCGACTCGAGTATTCCCACTGCCGGATTTGTGGATAAACAATGGTCGACTAAATCTGAACGGTGATGTCGCTTTTGAATGGGACACCTTTACCTCTGCACTGAGGAGTGCGGGTATCTCCCTAACCTCTGATTTAGATACAATTATTTGGGCGACTGGAGATTCTTCAGGAGTTATATCAGTAAAAAATATTTTCACAGCCCTGCTACAACAGTTGAATTTCGACACTGACTTGTTGTGGTTACACCGATTGTGGAAGTGGTCGGTTCCTCTCAAGATAAAATTATTCATTTGGCTCTCTGCTAAAGGAAAAGTTCTTACCTGGGAGATGCTACGGAAGAGAGGCTGGGAAGGTCCAGGGATTTGCAATTTATGTAATCGATCAACCAAAGATATCCACCATATCTTAATCCACTGCAATTTTACGAGGGCTATTTGGCAATGTCTGATCACCCATTATTCTCTTAATTTACAATGGAACGATGCCACAGTCTCAGACTATTTTATGTTGTGGTCTATGGAGAAATCTGCTCCTGTCAGCTTGGCTGCTCATGCTTGCTGGCAGATTTGGATTGAAAGAAATAAAGTGATCTTTGATGACCGTGCCCCCTCCCTTCTCTCTGTAGTTCATAGAATCTTGACGTCTTTTTCTTGGCAGCCTTCCTCTGTTAAAGCTCTACCAATCCAAGCCTGTGAGTTTACCCAGGAGGAGGGTTACACCTTAGCTTGCTTTGATGGACCAGCTCAGTCCAATGGTTTATGCTATGGAGCAGAGGCATCTTCAAGACTCATCCATCGAGAATTATCAAGTGGTTCATCAACTGCGGAGCGGGATCAAATACTAAAGCGAAACTGATGGGTTTATGGGCTACCCTCACTCTGGAAACTTTGTGGTCAATTAATCAATTACAAATCCTTGGCGATTCGAGAGTCATCATTGACTAGATAAACCATAAATGTAAACTCAATGCAGTTAATATTGAATGCTGGAAACAAAAAACGATGGAATTGGCAAAAAATATCAAAGATCTCAACATCCATCATATTTATAGAGTTCACAATAAAGAGGCCGATGCACTCTCTAAAAGGGATCTAAATGAAGTTGAAGGAAGGCTAACAGTATGCCACTGGGACAGTGGAAAGGAAAGCCAATCCTCATGTATTAATATCTTTGAATTGTCAAGGGATTGTGAAGAGTAAGTGGATCGAGTGCAGTTTCAACATGCACTTAGCTTAACTCCATGTCACTTTTTTCTATTGCAGCATCTAAATATGTCTAGACTAGTATTTAAGTAATCCTGTTGTAACCTCCTGACTATTCCATATCTTTGGACTGTTTGGACTTGTTCTTGAATTTGCTTGATGTAAAAGAATTTATACTATTTATAAATTTGAGATAATTTTTTCTTGGAAAAGGTGCGTAGCTTATAAAATCCCTATTATGGCTATAAAATTCCCCTATTATGAACATAAAATCCCTAATCCCCCTATTTTGAACATGAAATCCCTATTATGGATACTAGAATATTTTAGGAATGACTCCTTCATTTTATAAGTTTAATTTGATAGCACAAGTAGTTCTTTTATTTTCTTAGTTTGCATCTGGAAATCTATATTCTTCAACATTATGGATCCTACAATAATAATAAGAAAAATTTGGTATACATTTCTCATTGCATTTGGAATATTTGTTTTTCTTTTTTTTTTTTTACATTTTTTTTTATCATTTTCATGTTAATGTGGGGAATACATTTGGACATTTTTGGGTTGAGATAAAATTTACAATTTTTTTTTATCAACTTAGACCTATTTTTGACTTCCTTCACTTACAATATATTTCATGATTTACCCCATTCCTTATCAATGTTTAAACTTGTGATCAAAAAATCATTCCAATCTAAAATTAGTCCTTGATTTTAGTTGGCCTATCACATGTACCAGTCATAGGCTAGTTCCTCTAGAAACATCAACACAATATTGATTTGTTATACATCATATGAGTGTGGGTGCATTTTGAAGTGTCTCTCAACTTTGTTCAACTAGATACTTCCTAATCAATTATGTACCATCAATTTTTCTAATAACATCTTCATTAAATATATAAAGATATGTAAAATACAACGTGACATCATTCTAATAGACTATTGTTACTTTTTATTTGTTAAACCATATCAACATGATTGGCATGACATTGAACGACGGTCACCATAACAACTACACATTATAAGGATAAGAAGAAAATGTAGAATTATGAGGTCTCTTCCCCAATCAAGAAAACACTAGCCAATTAAACTTAGTAAATTTCCTTATTTACTATTCGCTAACATTATAATACTACAAGGCCTCCTAATCCATTATCTATTAATTTTGGCTAATCAAATCCTCTAATATTACTAAATGAGTCTCATTCAAAGGATTGTCTCACTTCCTTTTCTAATACATATTTCTGATTCACCATCAAATCGATGTTGTATGTATTAGCAATGATGTCACTATTCTATGAATTTTTTTTCACTTAGAGGATTATATTCTATTAGGTGATATCCTAAATATAATTATTTTCTTATAGCCTTAAGGGTTATATCAAATAGTCATAAACCCGATGTTAAATCTATTGAAGTTGAGGAGGTTACAAATTCAACTCTATTGATCCTTTCGGGGTTACACTTCATAATTAGGGTTGACAAATTATTTCTTTTGTCATCTATGGACCATGAGGAGATACTTAGAAAGTTTTTTTTGTGAAAAATAAATTCTATGCTTGTAATATTTTTATAACATTCAAAAAGGCCACATCGTACTCATGTCATCCCTAATTCCTTAAATGTAGCAAATTATTAGATGTAACATTAATATAAACATGTTTAACTTCAATAAAACAACGATAGACAAATAAAATTATGTATAGTAATATTTTTTTTAATGTAACAATTTGTTAGTGTAAATTTAATAGAAGCATGTTTAACTTTAACATAACAACAATATGCCAATAAGAGGCTAGTAAAATTATCTACAATCAAAGATGAACCTGTTTTTGGCTACCTACAACTTTACCACATTTGTGTTATAAGAATTTGGAAGAGTGTTAAGCCCTTGTGATAGTTGTAAATATAACATGGTGTTTTTAAATTTTAATACGATTTTGTCTTTGAAAAATATAATAACAACTTCTTATACGTGTGCTAGTAAGAAACACATCCTTAGCCTTAAGAGACATGTCCTGAATGTATCTCTTTGTTTCAAGAATGGGTCTACCCCTCCCATACAATGTCCCTTCCCCTTATGAGTATGAGACAATCTTCCATGAAAAACTCAAGGGACATCCCTTGACGCTATCTTAAATTATGAATTAGAGAGTCTTATTCCATTCCTTATGTTTTAAGATTTTTAGGATCTTAGTCCATGCTTTATGTTTTCATTTTTGAGATTTGATTTACATTTTCCATGCCCAAAATGTATTTTAATCTTCAATATCTATTTCTATACCTTGCAATCTCATACATGACATATTTTATGCCTAACTAGTCAATACAAATATTTAATCCATGTATATGTCTATTAATTGTATATTAATTGTATGATGGTTGAAATTTGTAGATTCCTTTAGATTCATACTTCCTACTACCTTGTACACTTCCCATAGTTTGACATAAATTATAATGTGTTATTGTTAAATGGTTTAGAATTTGGTTCCACAAAGCTCCATGTTTTTATTGTTTACATTAATTTTATTAAGTTTTTTCAAATCATTATATATATATATATATATTTGATGTATCTTTATTTTTCACTTACCTTCCTTTCAAAAAAAATTCCTTGTTGGCATTCTCACTTATATTTTTTTTTAAATACTTTTTAAAATAATAATTTTGATGTAATTTTAATATATAATTATAGAGTATAAAGTAATTTATAGTATAATTAAAATATATGATAATTATTATGTGGAAAGGTGCTTTATAGTTTAGTATGATATGGATATTGTCATATGGGTAACACTGACATTGATACATGTTAATTCAAAAATAATTAATTTTTTTGATAATATGATGATATATAAAAATTAA
>JZKD02S1674172.1:157061-186860 GCA_000966675.3 Picea glauca
CCATCTTCTAACCATGAGCACATTCACAACATACATAAGCAAAGTCTTCAAGTCAACTATTGATTTTGAATGGCCAAATCATGGGCATTGTTATCAAAGTCATTGAGGACAACATTGAAAATTTTGGACAAAAGATTGAAAATATTCATAAAATATTGTAACTAAGTATGGATGAGGGTGAATGGAAATTTGCAATGAAACTACAAGAAGCTAGATAAAGAAACTTTGGATTAGGTAACCCAATAAATGTTTAATACTTAATAAATTTCCCATATTAAATACAATGATGTAATATTCACCACAATAGATATTAAATATTAAAATATGCAATATTCACAACAATGGATATTCAATGGCCTTTTTAAATTCCATTCTGAATCCAATTTTCTAGAACAATTTTGACATGATATAACCGAAAAGAAAAATATGAGAGAGGGAATTTCACTAATCTACACCTTTTTGTCAAATAGCTGCCCTCACATTTTCACCTCCCTGCATTTCAAATCAGAGGGAAAGCACGTGTTTTTTCGTTTAAGATTATCATCACAAAAAATTGACGAGATTGATTATATATAATTGTAGGGTAATCATTAATAAATTAAGTTAGTAGTGAGACAACAAATACATAATCAATTAAAAGGTTTAATATCACGATCATGAAAAATCGATAAGACTAAATGAATATGTATTAAAACAATTTGGGATCTTGGATTTTAGTTTTGATAATCTATATATTCTATAATCCTTAGTGATTTTAATTTAAATTTGTTTTTTACATTCTCATAAAATAAGTTGGTTGCTACATTGAATTCATTATATTGCTTATATTTTTGTGTTCATAAAGTTGATGATTTTTTACTATATTGTTTATGTTGCATTTCTCTTAGTATAGTGTATTTATTTCAATGTTTGTATAATGACAGAGAAATGTGAATATTATGGTTTGTGTATTGATTCCAATGTTTTTATAATGGATAAAGGCTACATGAAAAACATTTTTTCACTATTTTGAGATGATTGACTAGATAGAATTGTAGGGAAATTGTTACACTCGGTAAATAAATTTGGTAGTGAAGTAATGAATAACTGATCAATTTGATTATCTCGAGTTGTTATCACATAAAAGGAATTAAAGGAAAATCTCACATGAGCTCCAAATCACAAGCTAATAGAATTGGAATCATGAAGCAAAAGGTCACATGATTCAAACATCTTCAACTCCCGAATGGTGAGGATCCAAACTAGGAGATAATATAAGTCCCACTTCTCTAACTTTTGTTGGGCCTGGATGCCTAAGAATTCATAGAAAAATGTCACGTGAACTTGAAATTCCAAGATCAACCAGTCAAAACCCAAAGGTTGGGTAGTAGGCTCTTAAAATCCATGCATTGATTTCATTATATCGCATAGATTTCAGTGTTCGTAAAGTTCATAATTTTCAACTAAGTTGTTTGTTGCATTGCTTTTAGTATAGTGTATTGATTTCAATGTGCGTACAATAAATGCATTTCATTTATTCTATTTTTCGCATTGATTTCAATGTTTATACATTGGAGAAAGACTAAGTGAAAAGTATTTTCTCACTATTTTGAAACGATAGATTAGATATAATGTAGTGAAATATTACACCTAGTATATGAATTTAGTAGTGAGGTAGCTAATAACTAATCAATTACATGGTTTGAGATCATGATCGCGAAAAAAAAATTAAAGGCAAAGGTTCACATGAGCTCCAAATCACAAGTTGCATGAACTAGAATCACAAAGCAAAAGGTCACATGATTCCAACATCTTCAATTATAGAGGCCCAAATGGCATGAAATTGAACCAAGAGGTCATATATGTCCCGCTTCTCCAACTTTTGTTGGGCTTAGGTGCCTAAGAATATACAACAAAAGGTCACACAAACTCAAAATTCCAAGGTGATCATGTCGAAATCCCAAGGTTAGGGTAGTCTCCTAAAATTCCAAGTGCACCCTTGGGAGCTAGAGTCTTATTAGTTGACAATATTTCGGTAAGTATTCTTTATGTTGGCCACCTATTGTTGGTTTCATGAATGGGGTCCTTCTTGAGGCTTCATGAAGTCACAAGGATTGATGTTAGAGGAACCGACTATTAATATTGGAAAGAAAGAGAGACAATGCATGACCTTTACTACAACATCTCAAGTTACAGGTTTGAATGGTTTTTTATTTCAACCTCCTTTCTCATATGATTGATATGAAAAAATGTGAAAGTTACTAGTCCTAGCTATATGAAAAGGTGAAGAAGATAGACGGAGAAGATGATTGTGTAATCCATTTGTTAGTTACTATATGTGCCCTACTACTTTCTTATTATTTATCCTTTTTATCATTGAACATTTTTACGTTATAACTATTCACCTTATTCCTTGTGTAACTTTTGAAGTGACCATCTTGATAGTAGGCTGTAGATTATAAAAAATACTTAGTAAATTTAAATGATCAAATTTATCTAAAACACACACATATGACCATCTAAAATTTTGATGTGGCTGCCCACACATGGAACTATTCTAGGTCCATCTCAATTCCAAATCTATCAAACAACAAGAGAGATCAAATCCTTTGAGGTGCAAACGCTTCTTAGAGCAAAATTTGAGACTTCTAATAAATCCAAAGTTAAAATGAATCTAAACTGATAAAAAAATTTGAAAATTATATTAAGAAATTATCAATATTATAAAGACTTTTCAAAAATCTAATTACATATTTTGTTATGAGCTATGAAATTTGAAAATAACACATGGCAAATTTCATTAAAAAAATATAAATACAAGGATGATAACGATTAAGCTTATAAGTTAACATAATTGTACAAACAAACATATCCACATCATTTTTCATTCCATAAGAGTTCAAGAAGTTAAAATCTCATTGAAATATGGGTATTTTAGTAATATGTTAAAACATATCAAAGATAACATATAACATAGTGTATGACATAAACTTTGATCAACCTACAAACTAACTGCCTCAAAAATGCTCCTTTAAATCTTGTGCAAGTGCCTCACAATGCTCCCTTGAATCTTGTGCGGCAAATAGAACACTGTTTTTGTTGAATTACTGAATCTTGTGCAGCAAATAGAACGGTCTTTGTTGTTTCTTAAAAGAATCAAGCCATTCCTAACAACTTCTTCACATCTTTCTGCAAACATGAAATGGAAAATGTTAGCAACTCTTACTATACTATACAAAGAGTTACTTTAATAGAGATCGTTCTCATTGGAATGTGCGAATGTTCGGCCAATAGTGAATCCACGACCACGACCATTGTTTGCGATCAGGCTTTCAATCATAAACAGTAGCGATTCATCAGCCTTGGAGGTCTTGTACAATGATATTGAGTGATTTAGACTTCGCTAGAAGATTATATAGAATTAGATCATAGCCTAAATATAATTCTTTTCATATAGTTTTAAGGGTTAGTTTTAATGGTCATGAACTAAACACGAGAGCATGCAATGAGCAGAGCAGGGTCACAAGCAGATATTCAATTTTATTTACGCGTTGGTCAAAGTGCTCTAGCCGAAAGTGAAGGTCATCACCATCCTGTCTGACCGCAAAGACCAAATCCTGTAGTATCAACACCACGTCTTTAAATCTGACACAAGAATCACACTTCGAGCTCAGAGGCTCGTCCAAATGAGTCTCTTCCAATTGAGCATGGAGCTCCTCCACCTGAGCAGGGAACTCCTCCCAAGATGGAAAAGGGAGAGGAGGGTGGCAGTGAGGGGGCGAAGGGAGGTGGGCTCTTCGGGTGGACCAAGGTCGGCTGTGAAGATGAGGCCATATCCTGGATTGGGACTGGAGCATAGCCCAAAGAATTTCCTTGGAGGTCGAACCACTCCACACGACATGCCCATGACAAGGACAAAGGTGGGAGACCACTCTGGCCTGGGGAGGAATGGATGGAGGAAGGGGGAGAGAAGCTGGGTGACGAAGCAAGGATAGGCGGATGTCGGAAATGGCCACTTTGTTTTGGAACCAGAGATGTCCTCTCTTCGGCTTCCTGCAGAGCCGAGGCATGTCCAACTGTGAGTGTAGGTGAGGCAGAGACGAGAATGGACAAATGAGAGTGAACAACAGGCAGAGAACAAATGCAATGGACGGGAGAGACAGAATGGTGTGAGGGTCATTGGGGGTGATTTCCATAAAAAGAGAGTTGGAGGATGATTTCTCATGCGCGTAGAGTTGACAACCTGCATCATTCCTCCATCACCCGGACAAAAGAACCAGAGGAGGCACACTGGGACAATTAGTGAAGAGCTTGCAGTAATGAATGTGAACAGTTCACATCAGGGGGGGAGTTAAATAGAGGGGAGGGTTGCATGCGTTGGTCACGCGGTCTATGGAGAGGTGGCAGGCGTTGTCGTCTCCCATCGACGCGTGGACCCACCTGGCACCCCATCTGGGGGGATATCAATGTTGAGAGCCGAGCAATAGAATCCTAGAGGATAGCATGATCATTGTGGATGGGGGATATGCAGATAATACCTGGTCCATCTAGAGCCACCCCAATATTGGCTAACTTGTCAACTCTCTGATTGGCTCTCCATCGGACATGCGAAGGAATAAGATCTGAGTGAGGCCTAATGAGAGCTGCAATGGCAGTAAGTCTTGTGTTAAGACGCCAACAGAGGGAGATTTTGTCTGGGTCAGCCCCGTTAAGAATTTTGGCGAAAAGGATGAGAATGATTTGAGAGTCCCCCTCGATGATCATCTTATGGTGACCGTGTTCCTGAGCAATCTGCAATCCTTTCCTGAGTCCCCATGGCTCTTATGCGTTGTTTTTGTTGTGTCCTATGTTGCCCACAACAATACTCATGATGTTTCCTTGGTAGTTGCGGAGTACCACTCCAAAGCCAGTAGGGCCTGGATTACCTTTGGAGGCCCCATCAAAATTTAAATTGACAAAACCTAGAGAAGGAGGGCACTAATGCGTGGGGCTGCCTGCAGTCTAGAAGCTTTGAAGTTTCCTGGGAGTATGAAGGTTGAGGTTGACGGTCCAACTATCCAGGATGCGCTTTTCTTGGGGAGGGCATGACAAGTCTTCCTCTTTCAAAGGCTGCATGTGGATGCTTTCTCTGATGTTATCGTGTATGTGCTTACAAATTGTTTGCCAGGAAAGATGAGGTGAGTGGAAGATCCTCCTATTATGTTCTTTCCAGATCTGCCAGAGGATGAAACCCAAAAGTAAATGCTATATATGGTTGAGATTGGGAGAGTGAAAATTTGAGTCTCACCATCCTTCTAAGGTTTCCCTGAGGCCTTCATGATTGCGGTCCGTTTTGTGCATGAGTATGGCGCATTGGTCCTAAATTTGTGAACTATAGGAACATATATTAAGTAGGTGATTTTGGGATTCTGAGTCTTCTGGGCATAGAGGGAATATGGAAGGCCCAAAAAAGATTCTTTTAGTTAGATTGTCCCAGGTGAGGATACCTTTATGTGCGACAAGCCAGAGGAATGTACTAATTTTTGGCTAGTGTTTGATCCTGCATATTTTTTCCTAGACGTGCTCTTGGGGAAAGAGGTGGAAGGTTTTCTTGATGTCATAAGCTTCTTTAATGGTGAAGGTACCCATCGATGAGTGCCCCCATCTAAGGATTTCCTCTCCTTGAAGAATTTTCATTTTCCTAGAGATGATTAGCTCGTGCCAAGGCTAAAGATCCATGTGTGTTGGTATGTGGAGTTCTGTGTGAGTGGACTTCTAGTGGTGCCATGTTTCCCCAGGTGGGTTCTCTTGCCAAAAGTCTACGACTGTGATTAGACCGGCCTGTGTGGTAGGGTCAAGAAAGTGTTCTACCAAAGAGTCTTTCTCTAGAGAAGGCCATTGGTGCCAGGAGTCGTACCAAAAGGAAGTTGTTCGACCATTTCACACTTTTTAGAAGGTGTGTTCTTTAATTAGGGAGTGGTTTTTATTTGCGGCATTCCAGATCAAAGATATCAAAGATCTCGATGAGTTTTCATTCCAACAGATTAATTGCTTCTCTGCAATGTTTGGTGCATATTTATTTCTCCAAAGTCGGGCCTAGAGGTCTTTGGGTTGCTTTAGCCACCTCCACCAAATATTGGCACTGAGAACTTTATTGAGAGTGGTTGGGTCTCGTAGTCCAAGCCCCCCTGTTAGCTTAGGTCTGCACATCTTGTCCCAACTAATCAATGCTATTTTTCAGTCATTCTTAGCCCCTTGCCAAAGAAAATTTCTTTGAAGGTTTTGATGGTGGTTAAAATGCAACTGGGTGTCGCTAGCGCTGAAAAGGAATAGATGGGAAAGCTTTGAAGGACAGATTTGAGAAGGATGAGATGATTGGGAATATTGAGCATGCGAAAAGTCCAATATGAGAGTATTTTTCCCAGGGAGGAAAGGAGCCCCTCCCATGAGCTGTTTCAAAGAGCTTTGTTTATAAGGGGAATGCCAAGGTATTTGGATGGAAGAAAGCTATGCATGAAGCCCATGATGTTGGTAATATGAAGTTGGACAAGGATTAGGGTGTTAAGAAGAAGATCTAGGATTTTTCTCGGTTGATGTCCATTCTTGAGGCTTCACAATAAGTATGAAGAACAAGGAGGATTTCTAGTGCTTCTCGGATAGTTGGGGAGCCTAGCATTAATGTGTCATCGAAAAATTTCCCGTGGGAGTCAGGGGGATATAAGCCATGTAGGGGGAGTCTCGTTAGGGATCTGCAATATATAGACGCTTTAATGTAATGACTTAACCCTTCTGCCATGATGATGAAAAGGAAAGGGGACAAGGGGTCCCCTTGTTGTATTTTGTGAGAAGGTGAGAAGGGGTAGGAAGGAACACCATTTATTAGTATGGAGAAAAAAACAGAGGAAGTGAGATTTAAAATTCAATCTGTCCATTCAGGGGCAAAGCCAAAGGCCAGTAGAACAAATTTCATGTAAGCTCGGCTTAATTTTCCAAAGGCTTTAGAGAGATCTATCTTTAGTAACATACCTGGAGTGCCCGTACTTTGGAAGGAGTGGATGAATTTATGCGCAAGGATGGAGTTGTCCAAAATTTTCCTTCCTTCCACATAACCTAACTGTTCAGGAGAAATGATGAAGGGAAGGATGGGATTGAGGCATCGGGCAATCACTTTTGTTAACAACTTATAAATAACATTGCAGAGAGAAATTGGTCTAAACTGCTTGGGGTGAGTGACTCGTTCTTCTTTAGGAATGAGGGTGAGGAAAGTGGCATTGAGGGGGGGGAGAACCTGTCCATAGATGCGAGAGTCTTCAATAATTTCCCAAACCTCCTCTCATATCATGGGCCAACAAAAGTGGAAAAAATCCGTCGTGAAGTTGTTCATACCATGAGCTTTACCTTCAGGAGTGTCTTGCAAAGCTAGGTCTACTTCTTCAATCGTGAATGGTCTTAACAAGGCTTCATTCCGTTCCTGGGTGATGATGTTTGGAATGTGTTGTGTGATCTTTTCTATTGTAGGAGATATGTCACCGGGGGGCTTAGACAACAGGTCTTGGTAGTAAGAGACTAGTTCCTGCTCAAGATCTTCATGTTTTTGTAATGTTTGTCCTTGTTCCAGTACCAAGTGCGTGATTCGATTGATGTGCCTTCGCTGGATAGTTTCTTGGTGAAAGAACTTGGTATTTCATTCTCCCTCTTGAAGCCACTGTATTCGAGACTTTTGCCTCCACAAAATTTCCTCTTGAGTTCTCCTTTCCTCCAACTGTTGCTTGACTAAAGTTTCCCGCTCTTTGAGTTTGACCGTGAGACCCTGATTTCTAATTTGGATTTGGAGGATCTCCATTTGATCATTTATATTCCTTTGGGCCTCAAAGATGTTCCCGAAGTTCTGTTTGTTCTAGAGCTTGAGGCGCTGATTAAATTTTTTTAATCTTTGCTGAAATTGGAACGTTTTGGAACCATGTGGGATGGTTGCTTCCTTACACTAAGTTGGGGCCAAGGCTTGGAACTCTAGATGAGTGAGTAAAAAACACTCGAATATGAAAGGCTTACGCCTTGGGGTGCTTGAAATGTCTAGTGAGAGATGGATTGGCCAGTGATCAAAGCCAGAGGTGTCCAAGATATTGGCTGCCAATGAGAGGCCATCCATCAAGAGGGATTCAAGGACGAGGAAGCAATCAAGGAAGCACACCACCTATTGGGACCCTAAGCATCGGTTCGTCTAGGTAAAGAGACCATTTTGAGTTTCTAGGTCTATGAGACAAAGCTTGTCAATTAATTCTTGAAAGTGCACACATTTCGCCTCAAGTCTACGAATTCCACCTCTTTTCTCGTCTAGGTTGTAGATCATGTTGAAGTCACCACCCAGTATCCATCTATGATCAGTGGTGAGGGTATCCATCCATTCCATATTATGAATAAAGTTTATCTTATCCCCATGAGTGGATGGGCCATAAACATTTGTAAGGTAACCTGACTTATTGGATCCATTAAGATTGTATTTCGCCAAAATTCCCCATTTAGTGGTGAAGAAATTCCCCAAAACCACAGAGCTAGGGTTCTAGAGAATGGCCAAACCACTAGCCGCACCTATGGAGTCGATGGTCATTATTTTCCCTATTTTCTAGCATCTGGAGAGGATTTGAATCATTTCTACTCCTGCACATTTTGTTTCTTGAAGTAAAAAAATGTCTGGTTGTTCTGCGATGATACCATCACGTAGAAGCCTTTTCTTTCTATGACCGTTGAGACCCCATATATTCCAAGAGATAATATTCATGATGAGGATGGGGAGGGGAGAAGCTATTAGAGTTGAGATGTATCTAACCCGAGTTTACCATGGAGTGGTCGATTTCATGTATGAGCTTTTGGGTTGATTTTCATCCTCTTTTCTTTTCCTCCTTCTGAGTCTTGCGTGATTATTTCTATGGGATGCCTTGGATTCCCAAGATCGAGTTAGATCTGACTGTAGAACCCGCTAAGGAGTTGAGAAATACCTTATGGAATTTGCACAGTTGGTCTGGAGGGATAGTATACAACTCCTTCTTGCGATAAGCTTGTTCTAAATGCTCCAAGTCTATTCCCATGAGGTCTTGTTCATCCGGGTCCATTTCAATATCTCCTTCTTTAGGGTCGGATGTGTCTCCAGCCTTGTCTTGGGGGGAGGAATATGGACAGAGTTGTTCCTAAACTGGGGTTCTTGTTGATGTTCCTTTTGTGTTGCAGTTTCTTGAGGAGGTATCTATGGCTCGTCCATATCTTCAGGAATTTGTTGAAGGAAATCAAAGGAATTGTTGGAGGATGGTTCCTTGTTAGTAGTTGGTAATGTTTTTATGGTGGTTTGGCATCGCCTTCCAGCCACATGGGTGAAGTCGTCTCTTGATTTGTTTGCTTCTGGGTTATTGGCTTTTCCCATAACCTTTAAAGTGTTGGCATGTTTTGCAGGAAAGAGTGTGCTTCTCATTGATGGAAAGAATAGAAGGTGGAGCAGAAGGAAGAAAAATCTCAGGAGAGTTAACAAATGAAGATCAAAATCTTAGAAGAGATGGCACGATAAAACTCAGATCAAATCAAGACTGTCGGATCTGCAAGCCAGATCAACGACAGGGATGGATTGCGGGGAGCAAAAGAAGAATTAAACATAATGCTTGTTCCAATCCCACAATTAGCCTGGATCGTCATATATCATAGCTTCAAAGATATATGACTGCGGTTGATCCAAAAAACAATGAGTTTAAGTCAGATTAAATCGTGATCTTCGGATACGCAATCGCCAAATCTACGGTAGGGATGAATTGCAGAGATTGAAAGGAGAATTAAACATCACGCTTGTTCCAATCCCAAAATTAGTCAGGATCATCCGATATTATAGATTCGAAGATCAACGATTGTGGTTGACTTTCCAATAGTGCACATCTTCCCATTACGGAGTTGGGTGACGAGTTAAAACATTCGCAGATTGTGGTTGCACAATCATTCTTGATCATGGATTTGCTTCAAGAAACTTCACAACCATTGGATCAATTTTGAGTGGAAGGACAGGATAAGTGAGAAAAATGTTTGAGAATTCGATTATGCGAATTCCCGTCAGCTGTCAGATCACTTTCAGGTGGAAGGACATGATAAGTTAACATAGCCGCAACGCTGACGGATCAAGCCGTCGATCTAAGATCCTGATTGATGAATAACATTTAGTTTGGGTTTAAAGTCGCGAGGAGGTTACGCTCTGAAATGTTTGAGATGTGAAATACCCGAAGCCCGAAAATTTGAAATGAATAAGGACCATTGGATTTGGAGGACAAAGGTGGACCATTGGATCAGGGTTGTTGGTCAAAAGACCATGTCAACAAAAAGGCATAGTGGCAAACCACATTAGAAAACCACGTCGAAAGACCATGTCAGTAGACCACATCAACAAATACGCATGGCATAATCAGGTGATGACAAGCATCAAGAGGAAATTGGCTCGTTCCATGTCAACAAGTGACATAGGCAAGTTACGTAACTTTGAGAGAATTGCTTCGGGAGTTTCACCACCAAGAAATTCCAAAAGTCCCAAAGGACAAAGGTCTGAAGTCACTCCTAGCCGTCGATCTAAGATACATTGTGAGTTAGGTTGACCGTTAGATCAAGGAGATGAACATGTGTCACATCAGGAGATATACGTCGACATCAACAAGAAACTATGACAGACCACGTCAGCAGTCTACATCAACAAGGACACGTGGCACAACCAGAAAATGACAAGTGTCAAGTTGAAATCAACATTTTAGGTACGTGCAAATCATGAATCTAAGTGACAGGTGGCAGCTTCTCGGCTTGTGACATGTCATCAAGTGACGCAAGAGTTATGTCACTCCAAGAGTTTTGATATGGGAGTTTTATCACCAGCACTCGCCCAAAGACCCGAAGTCCCGAATGTCAAAGACCCGAAGTGGACACGAGACTTTCGATCTGAAGATCACTTCAAGAGTAGTATCATCCATCGATCTAGTACAGTAAGTGAAAACGTTAACCAAAAGAAAGCGATCTCCACCATCTTATGACTGAATCAACAGGTGATCACTCCGGAGGAAAGAACGGGTTGAGATTTGAAATCTTCAAAGTCTAGAGACCCGAGGAGATCTCGACCGTTAATCCGAGAGGGACACGCGTCAGAGGCTTTTCAGCTCCGAAAGATTGATGTATGGAGGAAATAAAGGGTTGAGACTCGAAATCTTCGAAGTCCAAAGACCTGAAGGAGATCTTGACCATCGATCTGATGTCGGGTGTGCTATCAACCGTTGATCAAAATACAGTGGAAGGATAGCGTAAGCATAATAGACAAAGTCGCGGAGTAAAAGGTGGTCATACATCTCATTGTTTGATTAAATCCTGGCCGTTGGATTAAGAAATGAAGGATGACTGTAAGGATTAACACTAATCATTGATCTGGTTCCGAGATGTAATGTGAACCATCCGATTTTTTCGGGAATTATGATTCGAAAGTTTCAAAAAGTTTGTAACCAAAAAGTTCGAAAGGGAAAAGTGTCGAAGTTACAACAGTCATCCATTTTAGGAGAATGAATCGTGGTCATTGAATTGATAAGCGCTCAAGCTCTCGTTAAGCTCAGGTGTATGGTCACCGCCAGTGATCATGTGAAGGAAGGGGCTTAGAAGCGAAAGAAGCCATAATTGACTGGCTGTAACTAACAGAGAAGACCAAGAGTTTTGACTTCCAAAGAAGCTAAGGAATCTCAACATAAATCCCACTGATGATGAACACATGGGGATAAACACCAGAGAAGACGAAGAGTTTCCATGATGATCAGGTAGAGTACTTGACGAGAGAAAAATATGCAGAACAAAGAAGTGATGGTATTCTGCTCGTGGGCTAGGCAGTCATGAGGAAGAGATGTTGTGACAACCGGTAGGGTAGAAAAATGATGCAGTGAAGATCATGCAGAGTCATAGCACATAGAGGGGAGATGGCGCACAAAGCATAAAACGTAGGAGAACATAAAGTGCAGGGTATGCGAGCAGAAAGAAACTGATGTAGGCAGAGAAGAACGGTGTAGCAGAACAATGATGAGACTGGTAAGCCATTAATAAATGTTGTATCACTGTGATAAATTTAAGAAAAGAAAAGATTTATATTTCAGGGTGGTAGAGAGGTGCTAGGGAGGACTTTTGTCCTCAGAGGTTCAAGTAGGCGCTTGAACACAGGGAGTTGTATCTTCCATTTGGTTGCAACCAGAAAAACCAGGGTGGTGGGGTGGTGCAAGGGAGAACTATTGTTCTCTGTTATACAGGTTGGTGCCTGTGTGACTAGAAGTTGGTGATTCCATCCAGTTGGTGCTGGAACATTTAGGGAGTTGGTGCTTCCTTCTAGTGGGTGCTAGAGAAACTAGAGAGTTGGTGCTCTCAAAAAGTTGTTGCTTGTAAAATAGAGGTTGTAGCCTTAGGAGGAGTTGGAGCTCATAAGAATGATAATGTACAAAAAATAAAGATTATTTATCATATCAAGAAGAAGAGGTTTTTTCCCTTTATGGGTTTCCTCAGGAAATATCCGTCTCTATATATTTCATGTGTGTGATTGATGTTGAATATTCTATTGCTTACCTCCCTGCATTATTGTGATCGTCATTGAGTGTTATGTAAAGATTTTAAAATAGTCATAATTGTTTAAGCACAGTAATAACTGATTCACCGCCCCCTCTAAGTTGTCCAACAATTGGTATCAAAGCAGGTTCCTTTTATTTAAAGGTAGATCAGTAAGCTTAAACATGTCAAGTCATGAAGGAACTTCAACCAATAAGGCCCCTCTGTTCAATGGAACAAAATTCACCTTTTGGAAAGTTAGGATGAGAACCTACATAATATATTTAGGTGCAGATGTATGGGATGTGGTAGAGACTGGTTATGTAAAGTCAGTTGTACTAGCTAATAAGGATAACAAGCTATAATTCAGCTTCAATGCTAAGGCTATGAATGCTATTTTGAGTGGGCTTGCAGAAGCAGAATTTGTAAAAGTTATGCACTTAGAAACTGCCAAAGACATGTGGGAAAAACTCATTAGCAATTATGAAGGTAATGAGAAGGTAAAGGATGCCAAGCTTCAAACCTACAGAGTACAGTTTGAACAACTACAGATGAAAGAAGGTGAAACTATTGGGAAGTACTTTCTGAGATTTGAAGAACTAGTAAATGCAATGAAAGCTCTTGGTGAAAAAATTGAGGAATCCTCTTTAGTTCATAAAATTTTGAGATCTCTACCAGATTGGTTCAACCCAAAGGTATCTGCTATAGAAGAACTTAATGATCTAAAAGCTTTGTCTTTTGATCAAATTATAGGAACGTTGACTGCATATGAAATGAGGATTGGTAAAGATAAATCCACCACTAGAGAAGCCTCTTTTAAAGAAGATAAGAATGAGGAATATGAGCCTGATGAAATTGAAGCAAAATTTGTGAGAAGACTAAAGAAAGGATCGGGAAAGTATCAAGGCAAGTTTCCCTTCAAGTGTTTTAACTGTGGAAAGATAGATCACTTTTCATCTAAGTTTCCACACAAGAAGCAAGATCAAAATTCTAAAGGTGAAAAGAAGTACAAACCCAAGAGATTTGGTAAAAAGAAAAGTTTATGTGTAAACAATGATGACTCTTCAGAAGACACAGATAGTGACTCTTCCTGTGAATATAAGGTTAATGGCTTTGTGCTTATGGAAAAAGATGATTATGATAATAAAAACACAGGAAGTGATGTTAATGATGAACAAGTTGTGGTTGATATGGAAGTTGAACTAATCATTGCTTTAGAAGAGATTGACAGACTCAAACTCAAGAAGAGAAAACAAAAATAGGTGTTGATGCAGTTTGAAAAGAATGGTAAAAAACCTGATGAAGAATTTGCCCTGCTAAAAATGGAGTTAGAAGAGGCAAAGAAGATAGAGGACATTCTGAAACAACAATTATTAGAAAAGAAGGTAACATGTGAAACCTTGGAAGAAGAGTTAGTAAAAACCAGAAAAGAGATGGAGAAGTTTAAAGCATTGTATCTCCAAAATATTCCAAGCATTAAATCCTCAACAGAACTAAATGACATTCTGAACAAACATAGATCTCCCTTGTTGAATACTGTTTTAGTATATGTAAGTGGTTCAAGTAGCAAAGAACCGGTAAAGATGATCAAGTTCCAAGTCAGCAGACAATTAGACCATGAGAGTACTCTGTCACCAAAAACTAATAAAGACAAGATGATCCCTGATAAAAAACAAAGAGGTCAGAAGATGGAGCAAAAATTTCCAAGAAGAAGGCCATCCTTCAGGTACCAAAATTTCTTCCATGGTTATTGTTTTTACTGTTCTAATTTTGGTCATAAGATTGCAAATTGTCAAATTAAGTTTAGAGACATGCAACTGAGGAGGTCAAGAAATAAACAATCTTTACAACATAGAACTAAGCAGCCAATAAATAGACAACGTAGCGCTAATCACTTTGACCTACTGAACAATGAGCTCGAATGTTATAATTGTCATAACTTCGGCCACAAAGCTGCAAATTTCCATATGAAGAATTACAAAATAGATACAAAGATAAAACCCTTAGCTAAAAATGTCTGCACATGGAAAAAGAAAGATAGTGAAAATTGTGGTCTAGTACTTTCAGCTCAAAAACAAAAAGACCCCTGGTATATAGACAATGGATGTTCCAAGCACATGACTGGAGACAAGGATAAGTTTCTATCTATAAGTAAAGGCAAAATAGGAAATGTGACCTTTGGAAATGATGAACCAGGTAAAATCAAGGGTAAAGGGATGGTGAGTTTAAGTAATGGCAAAGAAAAATCCCAGGATGTCCTACTTGTAGATGGGTTGAAACATAATTTTCTCAGTGTAAGTCAAATGTGTGACAGAGGATGTGAAGTGGTGTTCACTTCCAAAGATTGTAAGATAACATCTATAAATTCAGGACAAGTGGTGGCTAAAGGCATAAGGACAGATAATAATGTATATGTGCTGAAAGAAGATAGAGAAGAGTGTCATATAAGAAAACATAATGAGAGCTGGTTATGGCATAGGAGACTTGGACATATAAACTTTGACCACTTAATCAAGCTTAAAAATCTTGAGGCAGTAAAATATCTTCCAAGAATATCAAAGCCACAAGAATCTGTGTGTAAACTGTGCCAAGTAGGAAAGATAACCGAGACATATTTTAAATCCAAGAACTCTACTTCAACAGAGAAACCACTCCAATTAGTTCATATGGATCTATGTGGACCATCAAGATAGGAAGGAAGAGGGAAGGAAAACTACTTCATGCTGATCATTGATGATTACTCCAAACTCACTTGGGTTGCTTTTCTCAAAGAAAAAGCTGAAGCATTTGAGAAATTTAAAATATTTAAGGCTTTAAATAAGAATCAAATAGGCAACAGATTAAAGGTTGTAAGATCAGACAGAGGAGAATAATTTATGTCAAGTGATTTCAAGGAATTCTGTGATAAACATGGGATCACAAGAGAATACACAATCCCAGGAACTCCACAACAAAATGGAGTATTTGAGAGGCAAAACAGAACATTTCAACAAATGGCCAGGTCAATGATGAATGAGAAGAACATTGGTCAAACCTATTGGGTAGAAGCAATACACACAACAATCCATATTCTTAACAAAGCTCATCTCAGACCACACAGTGACAAGACACCTTATGAACTGTGGCATGGAAGACCTGCTACAATCAAACACTTCAAAGTCTTTGGGAGTAAGTGCTACATAAATAATAAGAATGAAAACCTTGGAAAGTATGATGACAGGGTTGATGAAGGCATCTTCTTAGGGTATGCTACAAACAGTAAAGGATACAGATGCTATAATAAGAGGCTGCATAAATTGGTTGATTGTATTGACATAAAAGTTTATGAAGGAGTCCTAGTAAGAGAGGTGAGCAATACTGAATCAACAACAAAGGATATAGTTGAAGTTGAAGCTGAATAGGTCTAAGAATAGAACAAGAAGACTCTGAGTCAGATGAAGATGCAAATACTCAAGCAAACTCAAATCAACAGACAACATCAAATCCTTCCTCCAGGATTACTCAAAAGAATCATCCTGCAAGTCAGATAATTGGTGAGAAAGACAAAGGTGTACAAACCAGGAGAAGGATAATCAAAAATACTGAGCAATCACATATAACCTTCATATCCATGGTGGAATCCAAGAACTTCAATGAAGCCAGTGAAGATGAAAATTGGTTAAAATCAATGAATGAGGAACTGGATCAGATTGAGAAGAACAATACTTGGGAGCTTGTTCCTAGAATTGCAGATAATAATGTAATTGGCTCCAAATGGGTGTTTAAGAATAAAATAAATGAACAAGAACAAATTGTTAAGAATAAAGACAGATTGGTCTTTAAGGGGTATGCACAAGTTGAAGGACAAGATTTTGATGAAACTTTTGCACCAATGGAAACATTGGAAGCCATCATAATGGTTCTTGTCTATGCATGTCATAAGTACTTTAAAGTATATCCGATGGATGTTAAGTCAACTCTTCTTAATGGAGACCTAGAAGAAGAAGTATACATGGAGAAACCTGAAGTATTTTCACTGATAAATAATCCTAACTATGTCTGCAAGTTGAAAAAGGCATTATATGGACTGAAACAGGCACCATGAGCATGGTATCATAGACTGGACAAATTTCTACAAGAAAAAGGGTTCAAGAAAGGTATTGTTGACAATAATCTATATAAAATATGAAGGTGATGATTTATTAGTTGTTGTGGTTTATGTAGATGGCATTATCTTTAGATGCACTAATGACCTTTTAGTTCATTGGTTTTCAGTGGTTTGCTAATTCAATGCAGACTGAGTTTGAGATGTCCATGATAGGAGAACTTTCATATTTTCTTGGTTTACGAATCAATCAGAGTTCTGCAGGGATATTTATCTCTTAGGAATAGTATTTGAAAGAGATGTTAAAGAGGTTTTAGATGGAAGATTCCTCTCCTATTAGTACACCTATGGTGGTTGGTTGCAAGATCAGTAAAGATGATATTTCACCTGATGTTGATCAAAGCACATACCGATCAATGATAGGTTGTCTTCTGTACATCACAACATCCCGTGCTGATATAATGCAGGCTGTTGGAATGGTAGGTCATTATCAGTCTTCCCCTAAACAAATTCATTTAGCAACTGTCAAAAGGATATAGAGATATTTGAAGGGTACAATGACTTATGGTCTTTGGTATCCTAGAAATCAGAACTTACAATTAATTGCATATTCAGATGTTGATTGGGAAAACTGTTTGGATGAGAGAAAGAGCACCAATGGAGGTGAATTATTCTTAGGTGATTTGTTAGTAGCATGGCTTAGTAAGAAGCATGGATCTATCTCATTATCAACTACAGAGGCATAGTACATTGATGCTTCTACTTGTTGCACTCATATTTTATAGATGATACAAACTCTTGTAGATTTGAAGGTAACTTATACTGATCCAATTCCACTTCACTGTGATAACACTAGTGCCATTAGTGTCTCGAATAATCCTGTTCTCCATTCAAAGACGAAGCATATCCCAATAAATTATCATTTTCTCAAAGAGAAGGTTACAAACAAAGTTGTTCAGCTGAATTATATTCCTTCCACAGAACAAATTGCAAACATGTTTACTAAACCCCTAGCCAAGAAACCTTTTGAATATCTTCGTCAGAAGCTGGGTGTCATCCCTACTCTCACCTAAGCGAGCCCATCTTGTCGAGGGGAGTATGTGTTGGTTTAATATCTGATACCTTTGAAAAGTAATGCAACAACTCAGGGGGAGCATGTTTTCTTTGACATTGATGTCAAAGGAGGAGAAAATGAGTGGTCTAGATGCTACAGTTGGAGGTCCAAGCAGTCTAGCACAACCTTTGAGGGTTTCCATCAATGCCAAAGGGGGAGATTGTTGGCATGTTTTGCAGGAAAGAGTGTGCTTTTCATTGATGGAAAGAACAAAAGGCGAAGCAGAAGGAAGCAAATGCTCAGAAGAGTTAATGAATGAAGATCAAAAGCTCATAAGAGATGGCATGATAAAACTCGGATAAAATCAAGACCGTTGGATCTGCAAGATAGATCAACGACAGGGATGGATTGCAGGGAGCGAAAGCAAAATTAAACATCACACTTGTTCCAATCCCACAATTAGCCTGTATTGTCAGATCTCATAGCTTCAAATATCTATGACTGTGGTTGATCCAACAAACAATGATTTTAAGTCAAATTAAATTGTGACCGTTGAATGCGCAATTTCCAAATCTACGGTAGGGATGAATTGCAGAGATTGAAAGGAGAATTAAACATCGTGCTTGTTCCAATCCCACAATCAGTCAGGACCATCCAATCTTATAGCTTCAAAGATCAACGATTGTGGTTGACTTTCCTATAGCACATATTCCCATTATGGAGTTGGTTGACGAGTTAAAACACTCGCAGATTGTGGTTGCGCAATCATTCTTGATCATGGATACGCTTCAAGAAACTTCACAATCGTTGGATCACTTTTGAGTGGAAGGACAGGATAAGCGAGAAACAAGTTTGAGAATTCAATTATGCGAATTCCCGTCAGTCATCAGATTAATTTCAAGTGGAAGGATAGGATAAGCTAATAGAGCCACAACGCTGACATATCAAGCCGCCGATCTAAGATCCTGATCGAAGAACAACATTTAGTTCGGCTTTAAATTCGCGAGGAGGTTACGCTCTAGAATATTTGATATGTGAAATCCCTGAAGCCTGAAAATATGAAATGAATAAGGACCATCAGATTTGGAGGACAAACGAGGATCGTTGGATCAGGGTTGTTGGTTAGCAGACCACATCAGCAAAAGGGCATAGTGGTATACCACGTCAACAGACCATGTCAGCATACCACATTAGCAAATACACATGGCATAATCAAGTGATGACAAGTGTCAAGAGGAAATTGGCTCATGCCATGTCAGCAAGTGACGTAGGCAAGTTATGTCACTTCGGGAGAATTGCTTCGAGACTTTCACCACCAAGAAATTCCAAAAGTCTCGGAGGACGAAGGTCTGAAGTCACTCTCAACCATCGATATAAGATACATCATGAGTTAGGCTAACCGTTAGATCAAGGAGATGAACATGTGTCACATCGGGTAATTCGACGCCACGAATTCAGTGGTGCTATTTGTTTTCTGATCTGAGCATTATTTCTGCAGCTTGATTTCAGAATGAGGTATACTTATGTATTTTGCCAAATTCTTTTGTTGATTTAATGAAAGAGCCTACCCATTTGAGACAAGGACCCGAAGACGTAGTCCACCAGGGATGAACTCCGTTATCAAGTTTATGTGTTTAGATCTGATGCTTATGTCTCTTCATTTTGAGTTTTCCCTTCTTTGATGGTGCACTTTAATTTATTCTCATTTAATTTATTCTTTATAAGTCACGAAGAAAATATCCTAGGTCATGTTGGTATCAGAGCAGTCGTCTTTGACTTGAATTGTTGAGTGTGAATGCTTACTAGGTCTAAGCATAAACAAGGTGAAGGAAATCTTAAGACTTTCAATCTCGAAGTTGGCCGTGTATCTAGAAGGAAGAAAATGGCAGAAGAGAACAAGTGTGATGAACAGGAGAAAAAATTTCACATGGTATTTTATCGCATGTCAGAAATGGTCGAGAAAATGTATGAAGATTACGAGAAGAGGATGAAGAAGAAAGGAAAGAAAAAGGAATCTCATGCAGATGACGATGCTTTGGTAAACCAAGGGGCTGGAGGAGATCCTCCTGAGCCTTGTCTTCACCTTTGAGTTATAATTCTTCTTCCTCTGAGAATTCTCATCATTCTCATCATTCTAGCCATAAAGCCTCTTTTAAGAAACCATTATTAAAGCTTGATGTGAAATTTTCTTTACCTATGTTTAATGGAGATGCTAATCCTAAAAAGCTAGAGAATTGGATCTGACAGGTTGAAGTGTATTGTCGTGTTCAACATATTGATGAAGAAGAAGTTAAAGTGCAACTAGCTTCTCTTCAATTGGAAGGCACCGCTCTCGTATGGTGGGAGAGCAAGCTTTAGGACAGAAGTAAGTGTGGTAATCTTCTTTCTTCATGGTTGGAATTTAAATCAGCGATAAGGAAGCAATTTTATCCATTAGGGTGTTTACATAAAACAATGATGGAATGGAAAATTTCAAGGAAAAGTAAAGTTCAAACTGTACAAAGTTTCACAGAAGAGTTTAGGAAGAAAGATCTTGCATTGAACATTCCTTTGGATTCTTATGAAACTTTAATGAAGTATATTGGTGCACTTCACAGTTATATTTGTCATACTTTTCTCTTGTTTAACCCCACTAGTATTGACGAAGTTTGTGTGCAAGCCACTCACCTTGATAACATGGGGAAACATGTTTAAGAAGATCCCACAAAGAAACCTTCCAATTTCCCACAAAAGAATTTTAAGAAGTTTAAAATGAAGGACAAGAAGACTGCTACAGTGACGAGAGAAGGAGGAAAACCATCTTGCACTCATTGCAAGAAGAAAGGTCACGATGAAGAACACTGTTGGAAACTGCATTTGAAGAAGAAACTGAAAAAATTCGGTGGAAAGGGGAAGACAAAGACCGTTGCTATAGTGCAACAAGATCTTGGTTCTGATTCAGGAGATGAGGGAAAGATCACAGTGGTTGGAGTACAAGGTAAATATTCTCTTCATGCTAGTTCAAGTTCCAATGATGAATCTCATGTTGATGAACGAAAGAGGAATGAGTTTTTTCATATAAGAGTTGTATCTAAACATACTAAGATAGATACATTATTTGATCTGGGTTCCAAAGTAAAATTAATATCTGAAGCACTTGTCAAAAAGATGGGTCTTGAAACGAAACTACATCCGAAGCCTTATCCTCTTGGTTGGGTATGTAATAAAGCAAAACTTAATGTCACCAAACAATGTAGGATCAGATTTTCTATTGTTTCAAAATTGATTGATGAAGTGGATTTGGATGTTGTACCACTTGATATATGTGGCATAGTGTTGGGAAGTCCTTATCTTTATGATAGAAAAGCAGTCTTCTTTCATCATGAGAACAAATACCACCTTACTAAAGGGGGATTGGAATACATTGTTAGAGCTCACAACATAAGGGTAAATACAACACTTGTTAGTGCAGGGCAAATGAAAAGACTCATAAACACTAATAAGAGATATGTACTCATGGTCATCAGAGAGAAATATGTTGGGACATTTGACGCTTTCCGAGGGTGTGATCCATCTCATAAAAAGGAATTAACTGTTATTGTTTCTAAGTATGATGATATTTTTTAGGAACCGTATGGATTAATTACCTCCTAAGAGGGAAATCCAACATGAGATACACCTTCAACATGACTCTCCTCTCCCTAATGTGGGCATGTACAAGATGTTAGTTGTGGAGATGACAGAGATCAAGAAGCAGGTACAGGGCTTATTGGATCAAGGGGTCATCAGGCCCAGTTCATCTCCTTGTGGTTCTCTGATCGTGATGGTGCCAAAGAAGGATGGCACATGGCGAATGCGTGTCGATTACCGGGCTTTAAACAAAATCACGGTGAAAAATTAATACCCTCTTCCTCGCATAGATGATTTACTTGATCAATTGAAGAATGTTGTCTATTTCACTAAGTTGGATTTGTGCAATGGATATCATCAAATCAGAGTCGCAGAAAAAGATGCATGGAAGACCGCCTTTAAAACCAAAAAAGGATTGTTTGAGTGGTTAGTTATGTTGCTTGGGCTTTGCAATGCTCAGACAACTTTCATGTGTGTGATGAATGATGTATTCATGCCTTTACTAGCTGACTTTGTGATTGAATATTTAGACGAAATTCTTGTTTTTAGAGGGACTTGGGATGAGCATGTGAGGCATGTAAAGCAAGTATTGGATACTTTGCAAAGGGAAAATTTGTATGTAAAACTGTCTAAACGTGAATTTGGAAATACTACACTTGTGTACTTAGGTCATATTGTAGGAGGAGGACAATTGAAAATTGGCCCTTCCAAAATTGATGTAATTGTAAATTGGCCTGAGCAAAAAAGTGTAACTGAAGTCCAAAGTTTCTTAGCTGCAGTCTAGTATTGGAGGAGATTCATTTCCAACTTCTCCTTTATAGTAGCTCCTTTGCATGCCTTAACCAGTGTGAATAACACTTTTCAATGGGAAGAAAAGCAACAAAAATCTTTCAACATTTTGAAGGAGAAGATCAGTACCGCACCAATTTTAGCACCACCGAATCTTCAACAGCCTTTTGAGATCGAGACATATGCCAACAGATACGCCATGGGTCCATTATTGATGAAATATCGTAAGCCTATCTGTTACCACTCTAAAACTTTTAACCAAGCTGTTGTTAACTATCCAACATATGATAAAGAGTTGTATGCATTAGTCCAGAGTGTAAAGAAATGGAAACACTACTTGTTGGGGAAGGAAACAATCATACATACAGATCACCAACCCTTACAGTATATTCAAGCACAGACCAAATTGCAACAATCTCGACACTACAGGTGGATGAGTTTTCTACAACAATTTCACTTGGTAATCAAGTACAAAAAGGGTACAAGTAACAAGGTAGTTGATATGCTTTCTAGACCTCCTATTGTTGCTTCTATTGTTTTGAAGAATGCTTTTTTATATCATGATAGCTATGTAGAACAATATGCCATCTATGAAGATTTTAAAGAAGTATATGCGAAGCTAACCCTTGGTGCACAGGTAGAGAACTATTGTCTAAAGGGAAAATTACTCTACCATCTTGGAAAGTTATGTATTCCTACAAGTGAACGAGTCCATGTAATACAAGAAGCTCATACTTCTCTTGTGTCTAGGAATTTTGGGGTAGGAAAAAATATGGCTCATTTGCAAAGGTTTTGTTACTGGCCTCAAATGAAAGAAATTGTAACTAAATATGTAAAGGGGTGTGTGATGTGTTCTACTTGTAAGCCCACTAATAGAAAACTAGGGCTATACTCACTACTTCTTGTTCCATCCCATCCATGGGAAAGTGTATCCATGGATTTTGTAGGGGGTTTACCAATGACCAAAGTGGGTCATGATTATTTGTATGTGGTAGTGGATAGGTTCAACACCATGTGTATCTTGATGCCATGTAAAAATCATATCACTGTTGAACAACCTACTCTCTTCTTTCAACATGTTTGGGTTCACTTTGGGTTACCCACATCCATCGTCTCGAATTGATATACTCGATTCCTTGGGGACTTCTGGACTAGCTTGTGGAGAATGATGGACACCAAATTGAAGAGGAGCATTGCTTTCCATCCATAGACAGACGAACAAACAAAGGTGGTAAACCGAACAATGGTACTATTTCTTCGAGGCTACTGCAGCAAGCGTCCCAAGTTATGGGATGAACAGATACCTATGTACAACATGCATACAACCGAGCTTTACATTAATCCACTCAGAGTTCACCTTTTGAGACATGTTTTGGGTACCTGCCAAAGGTTCCTTTTTACTTGATGTATGGGAGAGATGCCGATGTGAATGAAGAACAAACAGAGGACAGAGCCCACAATTTCATCCAGAGGATCCAACAGATGCACTAGGAAGGTAGGGAACAGTTTGAAAAAATTCAAGCACAGTATAAAGATCAACATGACAAGCACATGGTTGATCATCAGTTCCATGTTGGAGACCGGGTATGGCTTCACATCAACAAGGAGAGATTGACGAGTGAAGGCAAGAAACTCAAGCCCATTCGTTATGGACCCTTCACTATCTTGGGGAAAAGTGGTACCAATGCTTTTCGTCTGGATCTTCCACCTTATATGCAGATTTTCTTAGTTGTGAACATTGAGAACTTGAAACTTTTTGAGCCTCCCATGATCATGGATCAAGATGAGGAAGTTTCAATACCTTCAGTTGATGCGTTTGCACCTGAGTACTTGGATGAGCTACATAAAGATATCATTCTAGACAGGAGGATGACGACTTCACGCAGGGGTGATGTTGATTATCTTGGAGTAGGCTTAAAAGGCACACATCCAAGTAAGGCAAAGTGGATCGAGAAGGACAAAGTGAGGGGACTTTTCCCTCACTTACCAATTGATTAATGAAAGATTTTGGTGGTCCAAAAATCTCTCAGTGGGAAGGTGTGATCCAAAAAGGATCCAGAGAAGGCTAAGCATAATTCAGAACTCATAGAGGCAACTTAGAACACTCAGAATGGTTCTAGCAGATAGAGAAAGGGAAAAAATTCAAATTTCCCAAAACTCAGTGAAAATGGAATGATCACGAAGAGCGCGTCACAATATTTCTAATGATGCAAATGACTTGTCAAACAGAGTTACAGATTGAAATATATTCACAGTCAAAGTTTGGTCAACCTAGCCCAGTCAGTAGGGGATGAGTCAGCATTCGTACGGATGACGTCATCATTCGTACAACACACATGGAAGAGTAGGGAAGTGACACATGGCATGCTGACGTCAACATGATGATGTGGTAGCACTAGAGGCTGCCACGTGTCACCCGGTTATTGTCTTTTTGGACTGATCCATGGACCAGTCAGATCGTGCCATGTGGCAGTCTGTACAGTCCGTACGACTGGCGTGGCATGTTGAATTGGCAGGGGGTAGCATGGCCCAATGAGAGGCCACCACGTCTCCCAATTAGGGGTTGCCACGTGGTAGGCAGGAGACGCCCAATGACAACATGTGAACGAATTTCACAAACAAAAATCAGCGGGTTCGCCAAATTTGGCAGACCACACCAACTTTGGAAACCAGTTGGAAGAGCTTCTAGATACTCCGCTAAATTTAGCGGTGGTTCATTTGTATTGCAAGTTCATTTGTATTGCAAATATATATAACCAATATACCAAAAATGGAGTCTGTGGGATTCGACCCCAGAACCTCTGTCGGAGCCCAAGCCTTAATACATCCACCCATAACCACTATGCCGTGGGTACCACTTGGTACATCTACCCACATTTATTATTAAAAGGTGAAATCCACCCAACTACGAAAGGAGAGGAGTGGAATGTACGACTCGTAGGCACAAATTTCAAGGTGGTATAGTCATTATTGCAGGTTGCAGAGGGCATGCAAACTGAGATCAAATTCTTCTTGATCCTGGAAGTGCCAGAGTCATATCGGAGCATGGAGATAGTCATTTTTGGGTAATTTGATGCCACAAATTCATTGGTGCTGTCTGTTATCTTATCTAAGCATTATTTTTGTAGCTTGATTTCAGAATGAGGTATACTTATGTATTTTTCCAAATTCTTTTGCTGAGTTAATGAAATAGCCTACCCATTTGAGAGTAGGACCCGGAGACGTAGTCAACCAGGGACGAACTTTGTTATCAATTTTTTGTGTTCAGATCTGATGCTCATATCTCTTCATTTTGAGTTTTCTCTTATTTAATGGTGCACTTTAATTTGTGCTCATTTAATGCAATTTATTATAAGTCATGATGAAAAGATCCTGGATCAATGTGACATTGTTTAGGGAAAACAAAAATTTATGCCCCATCCCTTAAAAGTTCCAACTAAGGGGTTGGGTGTGTTACAACTCGTTACTTAGTTATATATGCACATATAGCCATAGTTATGCTATTTAGTGGTTAAACATATAGTCATGGTTACTGCACACTACTATATAATCATGATCATTAAAGATAAACATACAAACAACTCTAAAGATAAACATGTATTCACATTAGATACAGGAAATAACATCCAAACGCACAGTTCTACACAGGCTTACCGTGGTTCACCTCACTCTGTCATATCTACAGGATCCTCTCGTGCACTAGATCCCTATTACCCTGAACTCGTTACTTAGTTATGCACATATACCCATAGTTATGTTATTTAATGGTTAAACATATAGTCATGGTTACTGCGCACTACTATATCATCATCAACATTAAAGATAAACATATAAACAACTCTAAAGATAAACATGCATTCACATTACATACATGAAATAACATCCAAAAGCACGGTTCTACACAGGGTTACCATGTTTCACCCCACTCCGAGCTACACCCACAAAATATCGACTTCTTTATTATATTTGAGTGTCTTGGTTGCGCCCTACGCTACAATGGATGCTTACCATACAATTCTCCTCACATATGTAGCTCCTTTACAATGCTCTGTACTTTGAAGCTCTCTTTCTCTCCATCTATATCTATCTCTCTTCGACTCTCTTCATCTCCCAAACTCGCGACACCCTTTACATATCTATACATTATGATCAGATCCTTTTGACACCTCATCATGAGTTGGCTACAACTTATGCTTGGCTGGCAACAACTCACTATGAGCTGGAAACAACTCATGTTTGGTTGGTCTTCCCAGATTTGCGCTAGGTGTTCTTTCTTGTCCCTTGTCTTCTCCTCTTTGCTCTCTCTTCTTTCTTGATCTTCTTGATCTTCTTTAGCTTCTTTATCTTCTTTTGCCTTTGCCCTTCTTGTGCCTTTTCCCTGTACCTCGTCTCTTCTCACCATTCCATCCCAAAAACTGCCTGTCCAACAATTTCCATGGATGTGACAACTTGCACTTGATACACACAAGCTAAAAGTTGATGTGAGAGATTTTAAGGAAGCATGGGCAAGAAGGGCAGCGTTTCTCCAAAGTGCATGGGCACCATTACTATAATATTATCCCTTGGACTTATTCCTCTTCCCCTCATGTGGTATCATAGTGCGCTTTTTCTTCTCTCATAATCTTTTGGTAAATATTATATTTAATATATTTCATTTTTATACATGCTTCTATACAAATTAAGAACATAATGGTAACATCCACATGTAGTCCTGAAAACATAACATCCACCTGCTTGGACTCACAAACATTCACTCATTAGTTTTTTTCCTTAGACTCCACACTATGGATATTTACAATGCATTTTAAATATTTACAACACAAGGTGGTCATCACCTAGTCCCCATGGCTTGACATCCATCTAATAACCACATACTTGCACTATAATTCAATCCAATCATAATTTAAGAATTAAAACCAAAACATTTCATTTAATAAATAAATTAAAAATTGATAAATGCATTTGGTATATTTACTTTAAAAATATTAATCTAAAAAGTCAATATATCTTTAAAAATATTAATCTAAAAATTCAATATATCTTCATTGGAGATTTTAATCTTAAAACAAAAGATAATTTCTTACTTGGAAAAAAAAAATGATAAATACTTTAATATAATTGTTTTATGTCTTGAGCCCAGATATTAAGTACTTTGATATACTTAATACTGGCATGTAAAATTTACTTTTTATCTCAGAAATACAAGATAATGTAGAATATATTGTATGCATATTTTGAATATTTCAATGTGAATTAATAGCCATATAACTATTTCCACGTTATCCCTACTCTTGAGGATTAGACAAAATTATATTCCAAGACCCCTTTTTAAAAATTCTCTTTTTATAAAATTTATAAAAGGATAATAAACAATTATTATAACCAGATCAAGTATAACCAGATCCATCAGGTATAACCAGGTATATCATTGCTGGGATGTTTTTATTATATTAAAATTCATTTAGGTGACTTCCACCACACGGGATCATGGAAAAAGCTCGTACCGTGGTAAAGAGTTCGTATCAACGTGGAGAGAGGTCGTATCGTGCTAAAGAGCGTGGAAAGAGCTCGTATCGTTATATATATGTTTTTAAGGGAATATTAGTTTGATGTGTGCACATATCGATTCATTTGTTTGTGCAAAAGGATGTGGGTGTTAGAAAAGTGGAGGAAGACTTCCAAATTTTTACAGATTAGTTCATATGTTTTTAACAATACAATTTCAATTTTTATATTTAACATGAGGTTTATGAACTATAGTAAATATTTTTTTTTTTTTTAGAGTTGGCGATTAATTTAACAAACTATTTTTGTAATGTAATATATAAGTTTAGATTTATTTTAATCTCGGATCTATTAAGCGTTGAGAGAGATCAAATCTCTCGAGGTGCAAACATTTTTTAGAGTGAAAATTTTGGGGAAAAGTTTGTAGTTCGAGAGATTCAATCCCTCTCAGTGCTTGATAGATCTGGGGTTAAGATGGATCTAGGATGGTTTCACTTGTGGGCGGTGACACAAAATTTCTAGATGATCAATATTATGTATATGTCTAAGATTAATATGATCATTTGAAATTTACTCACTTTTCTTGCTTGAAAGTTGATCCGGATTATTTTCGGCACAAAATGAGAGCGGAGATATAATAAAGAAATGCACAGAGATATCACAGATATTCGATAATATAACATAAATGTATCAGAGATGTAACCATAAACGTAGATATACAGTAATACACGATTTCTATTAATAAAAGAAATGTACAAAGACTATAAAAATATAAAGTGAAAGACTCGCTAGAATGGTGGCAATTTATCTCTGAGAAGAGATGTGACAGCTACTTGCATTCACAAGAAGATGGTTACAATGAGGCTCTAAAGGCCTTTTTACAATAAACAGAAATGCCAAAAACCCTAGACATCCAAAAACCTAATCCTAGGAGATGAAACACCAAAAGTCATGTGGGCCTCGTTTGGGTAAGTTAGTACATTAACTTCCCGGGGTCGTAACTTTTGCATACGATCTCCATTTTACACGTATGATAGATCGTTGGAAAGGTATCGTCGAGGAGATTCATTTTTGGGCCTCAATGATGCCTTTGGTTATCATTAAGAATCTCGATCCCGAAAAACCTTCATTTAGGCATTCAAAATGGCCCCGCAAGTTAAAAACTGCTAAAAATAGTAAATTGTCAAAATTGCCAGAAAACTCTTTTGAGCCAGTCGAAAAAGGTGGGTGGCCATCGATATTCACATGGATCAAAAGTATAGAGAGTATTTTCGAGAAGGATCAATGCCAATCTATCTTCTTCTGTTTTTATTATAGTGACACAATTTGTAGATGATCAACAATATGTATATGTATATGTCTAAAATTAATCTGATCATTTGAAGTTTACTCACTTTCCTCGGTTGGTTGAAAATATAGAGAGTATTATCAAGAAGGATCAATGGCAATCTACCTTCTTAAGTTTTTAGAATATTGACACAATTTGTAGATGATCAAAATTATGTATATGTGTATGTCTAAGATGAATTTGATCATTTTCAATTTAATTGGTTTCCTCACTTTGCTGAGAACATAAATAGTATTATTCAAAAGTATACTTCAAGAGTTACATGAGGAATAAGTTGAACGGAAATAAAGTAACAATGTTGAATGATGAAAAATGTGAATAATAAGAATGTAATCAATTACAAATAGTTTACACTGTGATCAATCTCGATCTATCTTCTTCTGCTTTTCTTATAGTCACACATGATAGTTTTTCCATCTTTTGATATCGATCATATGAAAAGGGAGGTTGAAATTGTAGACCATTCAAAACTTTAACTTGAGATATTACATAAGCGACATACCATGTTTCTCTTGCCTCCCAATATTAATAATATCTTTCTCCAACGCCAATATTTGTGACTTATGGATTGTTAAAAGAAAGGAAATATTGAAATCAATGCAACACACACAAAATCTAATGTTGAAACACTAAAACCAATGCATTTAATTTCTAAGAATAAGAGGAGCCCTATATGAAAGAAAGATAATATTGAAATCAACGCAACATAGACCAAATCTAATATTGAAACACTAAAAGCAATGCATGTACATGGAAATCAATGCATGCAGTTCAATGCTCCTCTTATTCTAATAAATTAAATTTTCATCACTAACCCCCTCTTAATTGGCATGGCATTGGCTCATCTTCAATCAATGAGTATAACATTGTGGT
>JZKD02S1674172.1:201051-216993 GCA_000966675.3 Picea glauca
ACTTTATCATTTAAATAATGATTTCTTCTTTTCAAGCACTTTTACTTCTTTGACCTTGGGGGCTTCAAGCCTTCATATGGGGGTCCTCCAACTTCATAAAGCCATAACTCTCAAATCGTGAGGAGTTATGTGACATTCCACATACCACCGGAAATGGCATGACAAAAACTATCCATCTAGGATAGTTTCACCTACAACTTCATTGATCTTCATCTCATTATTCCACATACAAGCATGGGTCCTCCAACCGTTCTCCTAGGATAACTCAATCCGTAAAGCGTCTTCTCGTGAGGGATTTCACCATAAGGGGACAACTTTGGAGTTCATCCATTTGTGCACCTTATCAACAATGATAAGACAATAATAATTCATCTTTGCATCAATTCACCACTGCATCATGTATCATTGACAACTCATTGATCCATATTCATCAATTGGTTTCCACTTGGACATATATCATTCTCATCAAGGGCATAATATCAATCAATTACTTGACATCAATCAATGACATCAATCAAACCGAACCATTTACATCAATGACATATGATCCAACAATCTCCCAAATAATCAAACCATTGGCATCAATGACAACATGATCCAACATTTAGAATATTGACACAATTTGTAGATGATTAAAATTATGTATATGTGTATGTCTAAGATGAATTTGATCATTTTCAATTTAATTGGTTTCCTCAGTTTGTTGAGAACATAGAGAGTATTATTCAGAAGTATACTTCAAGAGTTACATGAGGAATAAGTTGAATAGAAATAAATTAACAACGTTGAATGATGAAAAATGTGAATAATAAGAATGTAGTCAATTACAAATAATTTCCATTGTGATCAATCTTGATCTATCTTCTTCTGTTTTTCTTAGTCACACATGCTAGTTTTGCCATCTTTTGATATCAATCATATGAAAAGGGAGGTTGAAATTGTAGACCATTCAAAACTTTAACTTGAGATATTACATAAGCGACATACCCTATTTCTCTTGCCTCTCAATATTAATAGTAGCTTTCTCCAACACCAATCTTTGTGACTTATGGATTGTGAAAAGAAAGGAAATATTGAAATCGATGCAACACACACAAAATCTAATGTTGAAACACTAAAAGCAATGCATGTAGTTCAACGCATTTAATTTCTAAGAATAAGAGGAGCCCTATATATTGAAATCAACGCAACATAGACCAAATCTAATATTGAAACACTAAAAGCAATGCATGCACATGAAAATCAATGCATGTAGTTCAATGCTCCTCTTATTCTAATAAATTAGAGTTTCATCACTAACCCCCTCTGAATTGGCATGGCATTGGCTCATCTTCAATCAATGAGTATAACATTGTGGGTTTATTCGATATGGCATTTCCAACATTGTTCCCAAGAGGTAAAGCAGATTGGTTGCAACCATGAAATTGTAGCCTTGTATGAAAAAAAATGAAATATTGAAATCAATGCAACACACACCAAATCTAATGTTGAAACACTATGTTAAGCCTTAAATAGTGACACGTTACCCCTTAATTAGGGAATATTACATTATCAATGTTATTTTATTTATGTCGGCTTGGGTCCATTAGTTGTAATTGTACCTCCTAGTCTCCTATATATACCAACGAGAAGTTTTCATTTGGAATCATCTTGTATTTGGAAATTTATGTGGTGTATAAGGAGGTTGCCCCCTCAAAGAGGCTTATTATCTTAAATTATCTCTTTTTCAAGGTGCTGAGTACTTATTTTGAGGTTTTTCTATGCTATCTTGATAGTTGGTTCCTAACATTTGGTATCAGAGCTCAAGGTCTTGGGGTTTCGCTACTACACCTGAGACACCTTGGAATTTTCTCTATAATTTTTTTTCTATGGCATTTCAGAAGGAACCCCTTGGAGGATATTTAGTAGATAGATCAAGGTACGTCGGATAAATATTTAAGCTCCTGAGGCCTTATACTTTCGGAGATATAGCCTGTGTAAGATAGGGTTATGAAATCATCCTAAATTTAGTCATTTCAGAATTTTCGCTATAATTTTTTTTCTGTAACATTTCAGACCCTGGAATCCATAGGATATTCATAGAAATTATTAAGGTATCTATGATAAAAATTTCATCTTTGGGTCATCCAACTTTTGTAGATACACCCTGTGCAAGATAGAGTATCTAACTAGTCATATTAACTAGTCTCAAACAAGTCTTCTGGGTAAAACAATGATATCTTCTTCAGTGAGTATCCAAATTAAGTGAGACTAGTTGCATATTACAATGGACATGTTGTAGTATTTCTGGTACAAGTTTCAGAATCAAATATAAGATATTGTGATCTTGTCATGCTTTACAAGTACGCTCTCATGGAAGGGACAAAAATCAACAAGGTGGGGGGAAGTTACCATAAAAATCTAATTTTTGCCTACCATTGAGAGCCAAAGTTGACAATGAATAAAACCTTGTCCTTTTATATGCTAAGATCCACATCATTACCCCTCATGTTCTGGGATATTTCTTATGCAAATGGGTTTATAGATAATAATATTAGAGAAATGAATTCAAGGAAATAAATTAATATGAAGATTGTTCTAATGAGTTACCAGTCATGGCTATAAAATTAACACGAAAAATATCAAAATCTTGAGGAGCTTGGATGTGTTTGGAATTGAATGTGTAATACAACCAAAAACAGGGTAAACTAAGGCATGCCATGTTATGACTAAAATTATTTATAAAGACATCCACCAAGTTTGAGGCCATGTCCTGTCAGAAGTTTACTCCTAGTTCAAGGCCATGTGGTGGACGGCATAAGTTTTAAACTGTTGAATTTGTTCGAATTGAAAATAAATATGTCGGTCGGGCACACGCATCACCCCGTGAATGAAAACTTTAAAGTTCAGTGACTTTTTTCCAAAAGAAAAGTTAAATGACTTTTTTTCTAGAAGAAAAGTTCAGTGACTTGAACTCAAAACATAAGGAAATTTGTGAATAACACTTCTAATTATCATTTGTGAATACCAATTCTAATTATCATTGTTTGGATGTTTTTATTATATTAATATTCATTTAGGTGACTTCCACCACACAAGATCGTGGAAAAAGCTCGTACCATGGTAAAGAGATCATATCAGCGTGGAGAGAGCTTGTATCATGCTAAAGAGCGTGGAAAAGCTCATATCGTTATATATATATATATATGTTTTGAAAGGAATATTTGTTTGATGTGTGCACATATCGATTCATTTGTTTGTGCAAAAGGATGTGGGTGTTAGAAAAGTGGAGGAAGACTTCCAAATTTTTACAGATTAGTTCATATGTTTTTAACAATACAATTTCAATTTTTATATTTAATATGAGGTTTATGAAGTATAGTAAATATTTTTTTTTTAGAGTTGGCGATTAATTTAACAAACTATTTTTGTAATGTAATATATAAGTTTATATTTATTTTAATCTCGGATCTAATAAGCGTTGAGAGAGATCAAATCTCTCGAGGTGCAAACATTTTTTAGAGTGAAAATTTTGAGGAAAAGTTTGTAGTTCGAGAGATTCGATCCCTCTCAGTGCTTGATAGATTTGGGGTTAAGATGGATCTAGGATGGTTTCACTTGTGGGTGGTGACATAAAATTTCTAGATGATCAACATTATGTATATGTCAAAGATTAATATGATCATTTGAAATTTACCCAAAGGAAGGTTAAATCTAAAGCTCATGAATATTAATATGTCAAAGTGATGTAGCAGAAACTTCAACCCAAAGGAAGGTTAAATCTAAAGCTCCTGAACAACCCATTGAAAATATTGACATCACTACCCCTCAAGAGGAAAGTAATCCCACTTTCAAGAGGCTCAAAATACAACTTAAAGAAGCAAGGGCTGAGATTGATAAACTGAAAAGTGAAGACTCTGGCTATAGTAAGAAACTTAAGTGGATGATGGGAATGTACCATGAAACTATTGAGAAAGCCATGTTTAAATGGAACCACAGTTTGTAACAGAAAAAGAGAAGGAACCTCAAAACGTTGCAGTTATGGAGAAGTTCAAGGATATTGACATCAATTCTATGAGTATCATAGTGGGCTCTGTAAAGGACCATTTGATACCCTACATTTCTCATCTTCACTCATTTAAGAAGATGTACGATGACCTAACAAACCTCTTCTCAATTAGAAATATTGGACAAGTGATGAGCCTGAAGAATGAACTCAGTGACCCAAATATGACAAAGGATGAGACCATAGCTTCATACTTTGTGAAAATTTATCAGTTGTGAACATAACACTTAATAGGCTTTCTAAATCATGGGATGCATTTTCCACAAGCATCAATACAAGGAAGGAGTTCCCAACGTTAGAATAACTTTGGGCTTGATGTGCACAAGAAGAGATAAGGTTGAACTCTAAAGGAAAACCTCAGAAGGAAGAATATGCTCAATCCTTTGCAACAAAGTTCAAAAGACATGGACGTAAGAAAAAATAHGATTCAAGAAAGAAGTTCAAGAGAGATATGTCAAAGGTACAATGCTTTRAAWGCCATGACTATGGCSACYAMAAAAGGWATTGTCCTAAACTAACAAAKAAGAGAAAAGAGAGAYATTACACATCAACTGCCAATGATGAATAACCTTCAAAGAAGACAAAGCATGATGRAACRAATTTCTTCTATTATTCAGCTCTTACTGGAACCATTGAAGATGACATGTGGCTRATTGATAGTGKAGCTTCAAGGCATATGACAGGTGACCGCAAGAATTTCTCAAGCATGAAGGAAAAGGAGACACCTCATAAAGTGGAGCTTGGAGAAAATAACTCTTATACAATCAAGGGAATTGTACAAGCTACTATCAATATGGAATTAGGTAACTCTATTCATCTTAGTAATGTTTTATATGTTCTTGGTTTGAAAAATAATCTAGTATCTATTTCTTGTTTGGAAAAGAAAGAAGATAGAGTATCTTTTGTGGATGGAAACGTTCTTGTATGGTCTAAAGACTCAAAGATAGAAGACGCTAGAGTCATTGGAACTCATGAAGGAAGGTTGTATAAAATCCTAGGTCATAATACTCAAGCCCTAGTACATGATGAAATCAATCCTAGTGAGTTATGGCATAGAAGGTATCCTCACCTTCATTATCAAGCCTTTCCATCCCTGAAAAAAATGGTTGTAGGAATACCAAAATTACAATCAGTACATGAAGGTGTGTGTAGAGGATGTGCACTTGGGAAGAATATCAAGAAACCATTCCCAAGCAGTGAGAATAGATCCAAAGGGTTCTTGTACCTAATACATTTAGATGTATGTGGTCCTATTCCAATGAAGTATCTAGGAGGATCTCTTTACTATGTGACATTTATAGATGACTTCTCAAGAAATACATGGTTATATTTGTTAAATACTAAGGATGAAGTATTTGGCATGTTCCAATAATTCAAGGCTGAAGTATAGAACCTAACAGATGAGAAGATAAAGGTAATAAGATCTGACAATGGAGGAGAATACATCTCCAATGAGCTCATTTCCTTTTGCAAAGAAGCTGGGATTAGGAGGGATCTCATTGTCCCTCACAATCCTCAACAAAATGGTGTGGCTGAAATAAAGAATAGAACTATTGAAGAATCAATCAAGGCAATGATGAATGATCAAAATCTATCTATGTTCTGATGGGGAGAAGCAATCATGACAACCGTTTATATTCAGAATGGAAGTCCACATAGAATATTGAAGAACATGACTCTAGAAGAAGCCTTCTCCAGGAAGAAGCCAAGTGTTGGGCACTTGAGAATATTTGGATGTCCTATATACATTCATGTTCTAAAGGATAAGAGAAATAAGTTGGAACCTTCAGGAAAGAGAGGAATATTTGTTGGATACAGTGAATTATCAAAAGCATATAGAATTTATGTTCCAGGACAATAGAAGGTTGAGGTCAGCAGAGATGTAACTTTTGATGAAAGGATTGCATTCAAGAATTCTATAGAAGGTTCCATAGACTCCAATGAAGAAGAGGAACATGAAGATACCAAAGAAGAAAGCACATGTTCTCCAAAACAACCCAGTGAAGAACCAGAACCATTATATGAACATGTGGAACCAATTATTGAACCTAAGACTAGAAAGAGACCAGCATGGATTGAATCCACCTTGCAAGAAGAAGAAAGACATAAAGCTCCTAATGTCACCCTCAGACAAATAAAGAAATCCAAAATGTTTTCCATTTATGCAGTTCTCATGAAAAATCTCGTTAATGCAAAACCTTCCACCTTTGAAGAAGCAGTCAAGCAAAAAGAATGGAAGGAGGCCATGATGGAAGAATACCAATTTGTTATGAAAAATGATGTATGGGAAGTTGTTCCTAGACCTAAAGAGAAGTTTTTAGTTACTTCAAAGTTGGTTTACAAGATAAATCATGTCGTAGATGAAAGTATTGACAAATACAAGGTGATATTTGTGGCTAGAGGTTTCTCCCAGCAGGAGGGAGAAGATTATGATGAGACGTTTGCTCTGATTTCCAGATATACCTCTATTAGAGCCATCATATCTCTAGAAACTTCCATGGGTTGGAGTTTACATCAGATGGATGTAAAGAAAACCTTTTTCAATGGAGTGATTGAGGAAGAAGTATACATAGAGCAACCTCAATGTTTTGAGGCAAACCCAAGAGAAACCCATGTTTGCAGATTAAAGAAGGCCTTGTATGGACTCAAGCAAGCTCCAAGAGATTGATATGAATGTATTGATAACTATTTGACAAGACTTGGATTTTCCAAGAGCCTTGCTGATCCAAACCTATACTACAAATTTATGAATGGTGCACCTGTGATTCTACTGTTAAATGTCGATGATTTTTTCTTGACAGGTGTAGAGGCTCTCATTATTCAATGTAAGAAGGAGCTAGCCTCAGAGTTCGATATGAATGATCTTGGTCTCATGCACTATTACTTTGGATTAGAAGTATGGAAGAAGCATGGTGAAGTCTTCCTAGGACAAGGGAAGTATGTTGTAAAGATCCTTCAGAAGTTTGGGATGATGGATTGTCAATCCATGGAAACTCCCATGGTGACAAATTTGAGGAAGTTGAAAGACTCTGATTCTAATCTAGTAGACTCGTCCCTATACCGACAATTGATTGGATCCTTGATGTATTTTGTGAATACGAGGATGGAAATTTGTTTTGTTGTGAACATGTTGAGCCAGTTCCAAGTGGAACCCAGGCAAGAGCATTGGATAGCTACAAAGCATATCCTAGGATATCTTCGTGGGATGATTACTTATGGTTTGAAGTATGCCTCAAATAGTGATGTACAACTACATGGATTTACTGTTTCATATTGGGTAGGGAGTTCATATGATAAAAAGAGTACTTCTGGATTGTGTTTCATTTTTGGATCTGCTATGATATCATGGGCCAACATAAAACATAAGTATGTTGCACTCAGCACTACAGAAGCAGAGAATATTGCAGTTTGTGATGCTTGTATAGAAGCAGTGTGGCTCCGTAAGTTGGTTTCTGGACTGTTTGATCAGGTGCTATATTTGACCATGATATATTGTGATAATCAGAGTTGTTCGAATATCTCAGATAACCCAGTGTTCCATGACAAGTTGAAGCACATTGATAGCAAGTATTATTTTCTTCGTGATAAGGTCCAGAGGGGAGAAGTGGTTCTCCAGTATATCTCCAATGATGAGAAGACTGCAAATATTTTAATGAAGCCTTTGTCCAATATAAAGTTTGCATACTTGAGGGGAAAGATGGGGCTCATGGATATTGCTCCCTTGGTTTAAAGGGAGGAGATGATTTCCTCGGTTGGGAGAGAGCACTGATATGTGGCATCATGGAATGTCAGTGAATTGTAGATTTGTATCATGCTAGTACAACTTAGAGATGGTCATACAACTTAGATATGATGCTTGCATCATGGTAGATATGATCTTGCTAGTATAACTCAGATATGATACATATGGTTGGAGTTGTTGATATAGTGTCCTGAGGAACATCGTGCTAGTACAACTTAGAGGTGTCATACAACTTAGATATGATGTATTGACATCATGCTAGTTATGTTAATGCTAGTACAACTTAGATACGATGTTGGTGAGCCGCATCATGCTAGATATGATCATGCGAGTACAACTTAGATGTGGCATACAAATTAGATATGATGTAGTGGCCATGCATCATGCTTGATATGTCATGCTAGTATAACTTAGAGATGATCATAATACTTAAAGATGATGCAAGAGGGATCATGTCATGCTAGATATGATCATGTGAGTACAACTTAGATGTGGCATACAACTTACATATGATGCATTGGCATCATGCTAGATATGTCATGCTAGTACGACTTAGAGATAACACTGTGTGGCATTGATCTACATACTGCGAGTACAACTTAGAGATGGCATACAACTTAGATACGATGCATTGGCATCATGATAGTTATGTCATGCTAGTACGAATTAGAAATGATGTAGATGATACTCTGGATCATGCCAGTACAACTTAGATACGATTCATTCACATCATGATAGTACGGCTTAGAGGTGATGCAGGTGATGACATTGTTGTTGCAGGTTGATATCATATGATACGATTTCCGTGGAGATTGGATGTGATGTAGGAGCATCTCTCCATGTTAGCCAACTAGCCAGCCAGCCAAGTCAGTGGATTTCAAATCGTGCATTCAAGAGAGGCACAACCCTCATTTAAAATTTGAATGAATGTAAATTAATGACTTAGGCTGTTGAGCCGTGAAGCGGTGCCTTTGTGCAGGCTGTGAATAGATAGGCCTTTAATATTTTGTAAGGCTGAGATCTAGATCCGATACTGGACTAGACAGCCCATTCAATGTAATTGAATAGGGTAGGTAGATAGGAGGGAAGAGCTCTAAGAGCCCCCTCAGGTAAAAGATCTTTTGGGGGATCTCATTTTGTAATAGTTGAGTCGAGGAGTAGTTGTAAGAGAGGAGAGAAGTTTGAGAAGGAGCTGAGACCTTGTTACAGGCCGTGCTCAGGAACATCTTGTACAAAAACAAGCATTTGCCATTTTAATACAAACAACAGTTTTTCCTGCATGTATTTCTATGTTGAATGAATGTCTGTATGTGTTCTATTATGCTATGAATGTATGTTGTTATCATGCATTTGCAGGAGTGTGTTTGATTCCAGGTGAAGGTATTTGAGGATTCATACCATGAGGGTGTGACAGAACACTGCGGGTTCTGATAGTCGTGCACAGAGAGTGCATTTCTGAATTCTACAGGTTCAGACAGAGGCGTGCTAGGTGGGTACAGGAACTGAAATCATCAACTTAGAAGAAGACCTTGGAGGTTGCTAAATACCTCAGGAGGCAAGGCTGTGGAGAAGAACACAGTTGCAGACATAATCTCTCTTTGAGTTCTGTAGATCTCTGCCAGGAGGGAATTGAGCAGGTGCAAGGAGTGCACAGAAGACAGAAACTCTGTTGTGAGTTCTGTGAAGCTCTGCCAGGAGGGCATTGAGCACAGGCACAGAGTGCTGAGGAATAACTCTGCTGTGAGTTCAGACAGAAGTCAAAATCACTAAGGATTTTGAGAGCTCTACCAAGAGGGCATTGAGAAGGTGCATAGGGTGCATAGGAGGGGACATAACTGCTGGAAGTTCTGTGAGAAGATACTCTACCAGGTGGGCATTGAGTAGATGTGCAGATAGGAACAAGAGAAAAGAACTCTTTGAGTTATGTGATCTAAGGAAGAGTCCAAGAAGAAGGATCTTCATAGGGTTGTTGAACACCCTGAGCACTCAGCAAGAGGTTGCTTGAGTAAAGGATAGCCATGAGGGCATTCAAATTCTCCATTTGCAGGAGAAGGAAGAAGGATAAAATCCCTTAGGGGTCTGAGTATTTGAAAAGCTTAGAAGAGATAGCACTTTCATGTGCAAGACTCCACAGGAGAGAAGAGGTAAAAAATCTTCAAGGATTTGAAGAAAAGCTCAAGAGGGACAACATTTTTACACGGACAGGCGACATTCAAAGTGTGGAGCTCGCAGAGAAAAGGAGCTAAGGTGGAGGCCTTAAGAATTTGGGAAATTCTTCCAAGTCTGTGAAGAAAGCACTGAAGCTTAGGAGGAGTCACAACAACCGTTCGATCAAACTATGAAAGAGATCTGGACCATCAGATTTCCCACATCTAGGAAGTAGCAGAGCAAGCGCACAGAGCAGAAATAATATGGACTGTCGGATCTTGGTCCAATTACCCGTCAGCCATTGGATCTGACAGGATTTGCACGAGGTTTAAACTTTGTGAACAGGAGGGTGAAAGTCCCGAAAGGCGTCGGGATATCGAGACTTTGGAATTCGAGAATTCAGAAGTCTCAAGGACAAGAGATCGGGAATCTCCAGGGTGAAAACCCTGAACAGATCTGGACCATCCATCGGTTGGGACACATGGCAGAGATCGAGAGTCCGTTGAAATTTCTCATGTCGGGACTTTGGGGATCAAGAGGACAAAATGTTGGAGCATTTCGGCATTTGATTTCGCAAAATCGCGAAAGGATTGACGACCGTCCATCATAGGAGGATGCGTGGTGGAAATCCAAGAATTCAGAGAAACTCCCGATAGGAGGGCCATTTTGGCATTTCTGGATTCGGTATTTCACGAATCCTGAAGACAGGAGACACGCGCATTTCGGGAACGAAAGTTTCGAAATCACAAAAAAGTGGAAAGGCCCGGGAGAATCAGGAAATCGAGATTCGGAGGATCGAGAATCCTGAGGACAAGAGGTCCAATGCATTTCGGCATTTGAAAGCCCGAAATCCTGAAAGGAGATAGGAAGTCGGGAAATTGCCATTTCAACATTTCGCACATCGACACTTCGAGAGTTGAGAGGACGGGAGGTCGGGCTCTCGTGTTGGTAAACCCCGAAGGAATTAGGGTTGCGGTCTTATGAAGAGCGGTCACATGGACCATAGCATAGCCAGGCAGGGCTAAGGCAAGAAAGGTCATTTCGGCTTTTCGACACTTCGATTTTCGGAAGATTAAGAAGATAGGGGTTCGTGACATCGGGAATCTAGAAAACCCCGAAACCCAAAATTCCATTTCGAGGAAAATTCATGGTCATGTGCAGAAGACCGTGAGGAAAGATAAGGACCCGTGGATCGGGATTTTAACAAAGATTCCAATAGGGAATTAAAAGAGAAAATTTGGCTCGAGGAAGAGATTGAACGATCCTTAAGACCGGGAGGTCAGCGTAGGGACTCTGTCGAGGCAGAGTGTGCGTCTGTGTCAGTTGGTATCAGAGCCTGGATTATGTTTGTATATTGCAGACAGAAGAAGCAGGAAGGAGATAGAGTGCTGAAAATCTGTAAGGATTGTTTGCAGGTAGGCAACAATCCATAGACAGTCAGGAGGATTGTAGATGAAGCTGGGAGCACTCTGGTTTGCAAGAGTGACAACAGATTTGCCCATAGGACAGATAGACAACAGTATGGCTACTGAAGGCCACATGCGTGGTGGTAAGAAAAACCAGAGGATGACTAGAAGACAACGTAGGTTGTTGAGAAGGGAGTTGAGGCATGCTGAAAACCTCAACATACCAGAGGAAGAGAATAGGGTTCAAATGTGTGAACCAGAGACTGGGAGAGGTCTTAATGATGCAGAGGATGAATTGGGATCAACTGAAGATCTCAAGCACTACCAGGAGGGCAGAGAAGAAATTCCAAATTTCCAGGTGGGAAAAGAGCTGAGATCGATGTGGGATCTCACAGACTGTCATGAGGACACCCGAGGAATTTCAGATTTCTAGGAGGGCAATGGATTGAGATCGTTGCAGGATCTCATAGACTGCCAGGAGGGCAGCAGAGAGTTTCCAATTTTCCAGATGGGCAAGGGAACATAGATGGGATCAGTTGATTCCATAGACTGCCAGGAGGGTAGCAGAGAAATCCCAATTTTCCAGGTGGGCAGGGATGAGCAGTTGAGGCTATGTGAGAGTCTCATAAACTTAGAGGTGAGTTTGGATCAGCCCGAGGAGATGATAGAGCAGGTGAGCTCAGAGATGGATTTGAATCAGCACAAGAAGCCGACAGAAGAGGATCTGAGGAGTTTTCTAATGACTGGGGGAATTGAAATATTCCTACCATTTTCCCAAGAGGAGGCAGAAGTCTGTGTTGTAGATGCAGCAACAACAGAAGCAGGACAGCCAGCTGAGAATGTCAGAGAGGCATTGGAGCAGACTTTGGAGGCTACCCAAGAAGAAGAAGAGAATGAGCATTTTGAGGAATGGCTCAATGCTTTCAGCCAGAAAGCCAAAAAGAAGGAAGCTACAACACTGAAGCCAGCAGTAGAAGAAGTCGAAGAGGAGGCAAGCGGATTGATCACTCCATGGGAGATGGAGTTGAAGATGTTGGACGATTGGATAAACAATATAAAGACGGCAAGAGAACTGGTAGAAGTTGATCTATCAGAGAAGGTGACTGAACAACAGGTCAGTCAAAGGGAGACTGCAGAGCTGAAGTTTGTAGCAGAGTGGACACTTAGTGCCACAAGAGGAGGAGATGAAGAAAGCATGGGAGATCATGATGATCTGCCCATTTGCAGAAAATTTTTGCAGCTGGGGAGACTGCATGAGCAGGGCCAACCACTGGAGCAGCTGGACGAAGTGATCAAGGAGATCAGGGAGCTGATGATCAGATCAGTAGAGACTGCCAACAAGGAGGGGCTGGGCAGAAAAGAAGCAGCAGCAGTAACAACAACAAGGAGATGGAGCGGATGAATAGCTCCAGAGATTTGTTTGGGATCCAAGAGGATTTCCACAGTTGAGGGCGGAATCTCATGAGCAGGAGCTCATGAATTTTGCAGCTGAAGAGTATGATGCAGGAGCATCTCTCCACGTCAGTCAGCTAGCCAGCCAGCCAAGTCGGTGGATTTCAAATCGTGCATTCAAGAGAGGCGTAGCCCTCATTTAAAATTTGAATGAATGTAAATTAATGACTTAGGCTGTTGAGCCATGAAGTCGTGCCTTTGTCCAGGCTGTGAATAGATAGTCCTTTAATATTTTGTAAGGCTGAGATCTAGATCCGATCCTGGACTAGACAACCCATTCAATGTAATGAATAGGGTAGGTAGATAGGAGGAAAGAGCTCTAAGAGCCCCCTCAGGTAAAAGATCTTTTGGGGGATCTCATTTTTTAATAGTTGAGTCAAGGAGTAGTTGTAAGAGAGGAGAGAAATTTGAGAAGGAGCCGAGACCTTGTTACAGGCCGTGCTCAGGAACATCTTGTACAAAAACAGGCATTTGCCATTTTAATACAAACAACAATTTTTCCTGCATGTATTTCTATGTTGAATGAATGTCTGTATGTGTTCTATTATGCTATGAATGTATGATGTTATCATGCATTTGCAGGAGTGTGTTTGATTTCAGGTGAAGGTCTTTGAGGCTTCATACCATGAGGGTGTGACAGAACGCTGCGGGTTCTGATAGTCGTGCACAGAGAGTGCATTTCTGAATTCTACGGGTTCAGACAGAGGCGTGCCAGGTGGGCACAGGAACTGAAATCATCAACTTAGAAGAAGACCTTGGAGGTTGCTAAATACCTCAGGAGGCAAGGCTATGGAGAAGAACACAGTTGCAGATAGAATCTCTCTTTGAGTTCTGTAAAGCTTTGCCAGGAGGGCATTGAGCAGGTGCAAGGAGTGCATAGAAGACAGAAACTCTGCCGTGAGTTCTGTGAAGCTCTTCTAGGAGGGCATTGAGCACAGGCACAGAGTGTTGAGGAATAACTCTACTGTGAGTTCAGACAAAAGTCAAAATCACTAAGGATTCTGAGAGCTCTGCCAAGAGGGCATTGAGCAGGTGCATAGGGTGCACAGGAGGGGACTAAACTGCTGGAAGTTTTGTGAGAAGATACTTTGCCAGGTGGGCATTGAGTAGATGTGCAGATAGGCATAGGAGAAAATAACTCTTTGAGTTCTGTGATTTGAGGAAGAGTCCAAGAAGAAGGATCTTCAAAGGGTTGCTGAACACCTTGAGCACTCAACAAGAGGTTGCTTGAGTAAAGGATAGCCAGGAGGGAATTCAAATTCTCCATTTGTAGGAGAAGGAAGAAGGACAAAATCCCTTAGGGGTCTGAGTATTTGAAAATCTCAGAAGAGATAGCACTTTCGTGTGAAAGACCCTGCAGGAGCCCAAAGGTCACAAATCTTCAAAGATTTGAAGAAAAGATTAGGAGGGACAACGTTTTTACATGCACAGGCAGGATTCAAAGTGTGGAGCTCGCAGATAAAAGGAGATAAGGTGGAGGCCTTAAGAATTTGGGAAATTCTTCCAAGTCTAGGAAGAAAGTGCTGAAGCTCAGGAGGAGGCACATCAGCTATCCAATCAGACTGTGAAAGAGATCTGGACCGCCGGATTTCCCACATCCAGGAAGTAGCAGAGCGAGCGCACCGAGCAGAGAGAATCTGGATCGTCGAATCTTGGTCCAATTACCCGTCAGCCGTTGGATTTGACAGGAGCTGCACGAGGTTTAAACTTCATGAACAGGAGGGTGAAAGTCCTGAAAGGCGTCGGGATATCGGGACTTCGACATTCGAGAATTCGAAAGTCTCGAGGACAGGAGATCGAGAATCTCCAGGGTGAAAACCCCGAAACAGATTTGGACCATCCATCGGTTGGGACACGTGGCCGAGATCGAGAGTTCGTCGGCATTTTGCATGTCGGGACTTCGGGGATCAAGAGGATAGGATGCCAGAGCATTTTGGCATTTGATTTTGCGAAATTGCGAAATGATTGAGGACAGTCCATCATAGGAGGACGCGTGGCGGAAATCCAAGATTTCGGAGAAAGTCCCGATAGGAGGGCCATTTCGGCATTTCGGGATTCGACATTTCGCGAATTCTGAAGACCGGAGACACATGCATTTGGGAAACGGAAGTTCCGAAATCGCGAAAAAGTGGAAAGGCCTGGGAGAATCTGGAAATGGAGATTCAGAGGATCGGGAATCCTGAGGACAAGAGGTCCAATGCATTTTGGCATTTGATAGCCCGAAATCCGGAAAGGAGATAGGAAGCCGAGAAATTTCCATTTCGGCATTTCGCACATCGACACTTCGAGAGTTGAGAGGACGGGAGGTCGGGCTCTCGTGTTGGTAAACCCCGAAGGAATTAGGGTTGCGGTCTTATGAAGAGCGGTCACATGGACCATAGCATAGCCAGGCGGGGCTAAGGCGAGAAAGGCCATTTTGTCTTTTCGGCACTTCGGTGTTCAGAAGATCGAGAAGACAAGGGTTCATGACATCGAGAATCTAGAAAACCCCGAAACCCGAAATTCCATTTCGGGGAAAATTCATCGTCGTGTGCAGAAGACCGTGAGGAAAGATAAGGACCTGTGGATCGAGATTTTAACAGAGATTCCAGTAGGGAATCAAAAGAGAAAATTCGGCTCGAGGAAGATATTGAACGATCCTTTAGACCAAGAGGTCATCACAGGGACTCTGTCGAGGCAGAGTGTGCATCTGCGTCAGTATGTCTCTGAACAATAACTGTGTGCTACTATGGTGGATGTGTTCCACTGGTGGTGACTGTATGCGTCACTCATTAGTATCCGTGTGCTACTTGGAGTGGTTGTATACCACTTGATAGTAGTTGTGTACTACTATGGATAGACACAGTTGTGTTCCATTGGATGGAAATGTATTTGATTTCCATGGAGACTATCACTAGTGTTGGAGATGTTTGCTAGCTAGATGGATAGTGATGATGGTGCTCGTGATTTGATCTATGAGATCATGAGATAGCCTGTGTATGGTTTATTTGTGCTCCAAACCATTTCCTTTAATACCTCCCTAGCTAGAAGGGAGTGTTGATGTTACGGTATCTACAGGAGCTATTAACCTCCACGTGTATCCTTTGACGAGACTAGAATATTTCGGGAATCAAGAGAAACCCTAAAAAGTTGGATAATAAACCTAGAAG
>JZKD02S1674172.1:219002-257626 GCA_000966675.3 Picea glauca
ATTTTCATTTATTTCTAACAATTCCTCTATTTAACTTTTTTGTGATTCAAGTAATTCCCTTGCCGAGACTCGGGTTGTTGTAACTCTTGTTGCTGCAACTCTTGTTGTTGTAACTTTGTATCACCGACTTTATCTTTATAGTTGACAATTGTGTGGTTTATGGATTGAAAGCATAGTTTGGTTTGATTCTTATAGCTTGAGGGTTGTTTCATCTCAGTACGGGAGCCATAACATATATGTCACCTTAATCAAGTTCACCTTAACGCTTGAACAAGTCACCTTTACTTTCTTGCAATTGTGGTTTACTTTTCCGGCAAAGTGTGATTTACTTTTCCTACAAAGTATGATTTAATTTTCTTGCAAGTGTGATTTATTTTCCTGCAAAGTGTGATTTACTTTCCCGCAAGTTTGTTATTTACTTTCCTGTAGCTATGTGTTTTCATTCCTGCAAATGTGGATTTGATAGAGCTTAATTCGGTGACTTGCTAGAGCATCTTTTTATATTGCCTTGTGATATTCATTTGAAAAGTAATACAACTCATTGGCAATTACAACATTATACTTGCATATATGGTGCACAACAGTTCATAATTTAAAATACGACCTCGTATTGATAATTAAATGTACATCTCTTAAGTTGCTTACTAAAATTAATTAGGAAGTAACTGAAAAGACCATCATTTTTGGTGTTGTTGTCGAGGAAATGTCAAAAAAGTTGTTGCTTTGCCATTGTTTGGATTTTCAGTACAATAGGTTGAGTGATATGATTTATTTTCAGCAATTTGTAGGATGATTTTCTAGTCTTTTCTATGCACAAAGTTAGGGATCAACAAGGTAGATTCATTAGTTCATCCAAAAATCCCTGTAAAGATAACAATGCAGGTCACTCTCAAGAGGGAAGGGAGCTCAATTAGCCAAACTATATGTAACCTACATCAAGTTTGCTTTTCAAGAAGAGAACTGAGACCTCCACTCAAGAATATGAAACTATACAAGGTTCTATGCACACAAAGGTTATTCCTTTAGAGGAGTTGGTCAGTGAACAATACCACTCCGAAGAGTTTATTTTTACTAATGCAATTTTGGAAATAGAAGACATCCCTCAGAAGGAAATGGCACACGAAACTGAAAAACAAGAGACCTTTGCCTTAAGATTTCTAATTAAAGGATCAAATGAAGAGACCAAAATGAAGAATATCCCTCATTCATCCTTACCAAATTTTCATGTTCTATCCAAAGAAGACCCCGATACCTTCCTCTTCACATTCAATGTACTTTGCAGAAGTTGTGATTACGTGTCAGATGCCCAAAAATTAAAACTTTTTGCTTCCACACTCAAGAATTCTACATTACATTGGTTCATGGGCCTTGGTAGGGAAAACATCCACACATGGGACCAGATGACTCATAAATTTCTGGAAAATAACCAAGATTATTGTAAAGATAAAACAAAGGAGGGAGGAAGTATTTACAATGACACAACATGAAGAAGAGAGCCTTGAGGATTATGTTGAAATATTTAACTATAATTTGTAGAGGCAAAGGCAACGAGATTTGGCTCCCAAGACACGACTTGTCTTATTCTTGAGAGAATCTGAGACTATTTCATTGAAATCCTCAATTTGATGGGAGAAGGAGATATCTCTTAGCAAGACTATGATGTCATATTGGAACTCTATCGTAAATATTCCATAGGTACTTCAAAATCAGGCAAAGGACTAAGAGATATATTAACAAGGACTAGCAAGATTGTTGGAGGTGGAGTCATAAGAGCAGAAATTGGGAATATGTTAGAGGAATTCAAAACTAATGTACTTATTTCCTTGAGCTCCCAGTTGGATACATTGCAAATGAAGAAGAAGAAACAAAATATAGAACGAGCTTTGGCCATCTTTTTCCCAAAATGTAGAATGAAGCACCCATGGATGGAGTATCCATTGGACCAAATCCAAGTTTGTTGAATATGCAGTGAGGACCATGCTACTTGCAATTGTACGTCCTTACCAAGACTGAAAGTTGTCTATAAAAACGCTGAGGAACTGCAGAAACTCTGCTTTGTCTCTCAGAAGTCACCATGGCACCCCAGACCTCAAGGTATGGTTCAAGACCAATCTCAATATTTTAATTCATACTAGAATAACTCTTCCATGTAGTATTTCTCTCAGCCATGGTGCATTCCAACACAATGATGGGTGCCTCCTCCTCCTCCAAACCAGTTATGGAAATAGGGGTGGAGAAATACCACTTTAGGAGGCCCTCAATAGGCCATGACACAACCTCCCATACAAATTCTTCCTCCTCCATAGATGCAGGAATCCACATCAGCCCCTCCCTGACCACAATTACAGGCACAACCCACCCCCAATCCTAATAATAGGAGGTCATCCCAACCAACACAAGTTGTCAAACTTTCCACCTACCCTACCTATTCCATCTCTTCCTTGGACTCCCATGACATCCATCTTYGATCGAGGAAGACACTAACAAAGGACCAACCTTCTATTCGTCTTGSAKATTTGAATGAGRATGTCAARAATAAAGAACAAGAACATGAACAATCTCATGAACCTTTGAACTCTAATCATGCACACCATGAACTTCAAAACCCACCCTATCTAGAAATATTAAACCTAGAGAAACCTCTTACTCACCTTGAGTTCGACTTCTTGGGGGAACTAAAAAACATGTGTGTTAAAATACAGTTGTTCCAAGCCATAAATTATGTGCCTATCTATTGGAAAGAAGTACAAGAACTTGTTTAAGAAAACCCAGTAGAAAAAGAAAGGATCCCCAAACTGTCCATGTTATGGGTAAACTGTCATACTTAATGATGGGGGGAGTTCTCATAGACAAATACTTTGATCTTGGCGGCCTGATAGTTAATGTGAAGATTAATAATACACTCATTAGCAACACATTAATCGACCTTGGTGATGTCATTAATGCTATGATGTGTGAGACCATGCAAGCCTTAGGACTCACGGGCCTTAGGTAAACCCCAACTGTACTCCAACTTGCTAACAACTCAACTACCAAACCAGAGGGAATCTTAGAGGATGCACTGATCTCCGTAGATTCATGGGAATATCCCATCGAGTTTATGATCCTACAACCCAAAACCTCTATGGGGGGTATCATTTAATCCTAGGAAGGCTATGGTTAGCACTTCTAATTATCATTGTTTGGATGTTTTTATTATATTAATATTCATTTAGGTGACTTTCGCCACACGCGACTTGTCGTAAAGAGAAGAGTAGGTATGGTTATATATATGTTTTGAAACGAATATTAGTTTGATGTGTGCACATATCGATTCATTTGTTTGTGCAAAAGGATGTGGGTGTTAGAAAAGTTGAGGAAGACTTCAAATTTTTACAGATTAGTTCGTATGTTTTTAACAATACAATTTCAATTTTTATATTTAATATGAGGTTTATGAAGTATATTAAATAATTTTTTATTTTTTTTTAGAGTTGGCGATTAATTTAACAAACTATTTTTGTAATGTAATATATAAGTTTAGAATTATTTTAATCTCGGATCTATTAAGTGTTGAGAGAGATCAAATCTCTCGAGGTGAAAACATTTTTTAGAGTGAAAATTTTGAGGAAAAGTTTGTAGTTCGAGAGATTCGATCCCTCTTATTGCTTGATAGATCTGGGGTTAAGATGGATCTAGGATGGTTTCACTTGTGGGCGGTGACACAAAATTTCTAGATGATCAACATTATGTATATGTCTAAGATTAATATGATCATTTGAAATTTACTCACTTTCCTTGGTTGAAAGTTGATCCGGATTATTTTCGGCACAAAATGAGAGCGGAGATACAATAAAGAAATGCACAGAGATATCACAGATATTCGATAATATAACATAAATGTATCAGAGATGCAACCATAAACGCAGATATACAGTAATACACGATTTCTATTAATAAAAGAAATATACAGAGACTGTAAAAATACAGAGTGAAAGACTCACTAGAATGGTGGCAGCTTATCTCTGAGAAGAGATGTGACGGCTACTCGCATTTGCAAGAAGATGGTTACAATGAGGCTCTGAAGGTCTTTTTACAATAAACAGGAATTCCAAAAACCCTAGACATCCAAAAACCTAATCCTAGGAGATGAAACGCCAAAAGTCATGTGGGCCCCGTTTGGGTAAGTTAGTACATTAACTTCCCGGGGTCGTAACTTTTGCATACGATCTCCGTTTTAGGCGTATGATAGCCCGTTCGAAAGGTATCGTTGAGGAGATTCATTTTGAAGCCTCAATGATACGTTTGACTATCATTGAGAATATTGATCTCGAAAAACCTTCATTTAGGCCCTCAAAATGGCCCCGCAAGTTAAAAACTGCTAAAAATAGTAAATTGCCAAAATTGCCAGAAAACTGTTTTGAGCCAATCGGAAAAGGTGGGTGGCCACCAATATCCAAGGTTACAAAGTTATACAAGGTTATCCTATTGGAAATTTTTTTGTCATAAAAACCCTAATCTTCTATATTCCCTATTTCACACATCTAGCAGTCATTAAATATTACAGAAAGGTTTTCTTCAAGCAACAATTATGGACAACCCACAACACAAAAAGACTCATAAGGGTGGTGAAATAGTATGAAAAAATCCCTATGATATGAAATTGCTTGATTCTGAACCTTTGGTAAGAGATGCCTTTCAAAGAGTAGGTTGCGTCAATTTTTGTCAAAAAATGCAGAGGGGGCATTCATAGGTAGCCAGGGAATTCGAACTCAATTTCAATGAGACCAAAACCAAGGTGGGAATATTAGAATTTTTATTTTCAAAGTTGTCCATCTCGGTTGCAACAGAGATACCCAACACTAGAGAAAATTGGTTCAAGTCTATGACATTAAATGCTTCTTTCTCCAAGGAATTTCTTAAACCAGAGTATCAGGAGGAAAACTTGTCCAAAGGGGTCCCTAGAAACCATATGATTTAAGGTTTTGATAATATGTTGAAGGTTATTCAAAGTTATTTTAACAGTGAGGGAAGATTTAACATGGTTTATCAATATCACATTAGGCTTCTATTACACTTCACAGGGAAAGAAGCAATGAATCTCCATTTTTACCTCTTTAGAAGCATTGGTAAAATGACTGATAGAGTTCAAGCCAAATCTAAGCAAGTAGACACAAGTGTCTTTCACTCTGGCCTTATTAAAATGTTGGTGATGGAAGAGTTGAAAAAGACAAATACCAATTGGGAAACATTCCTCACTGCATCGCATTTTCAACTGAATGTTTCGCCCACTCCACAGTCTAAGATACAAATCCCTTGTCTTGTGGATAAGACTATGTGTTCATAGGTTAGAAAGAGGAAAATAGGTGTTGCTACGATTGATATAGATAAAAGAGCCACAAATGAAACAGAGGAAAGAGGGCCTTCATAACCTTCACATAAGGAAGTTTCACCCATGGCAAAGCCCATTCCTATGGAGGTTCCTCCAAGAAAATCCACAGGTCTGAGAGGAAGAAAGCTTATGTTCCCTTCACCTATTGCTGCAGACAAGATTAAGCCCAGGATGCCTTTTACTAGAGTAGCATCCAAGAAAATTTTTCCTGTGGAAAGTGATGTAGCAGAAACTTCAACCCAAAGGAAGGGTAAATCTAAAGCTCCTGAACAATCCATTGAAAATATTGATATCACTACCCCTTAAGAGGAAATTAATCCCACTTTCAAGAGGCTCAAAATACAACTTAAAGAAGCAAGGGATGATATTGATAAACTGAAAAGTGAAGACTCTGGCTATAGTAAGAAACTTAAGGGGATGATGGGAATGTACCATGAAACTATTGACAAAGCCATGTTTATAGCCAAAATATTTCTGCCCCTCCACATGCAACTCATAAATCTCTACAGACAAAACATATCTTATCAAGCTCAGATCAAAAAGTTGAAGGCATAACTACAAACTTTTAAAAAAGAGTTGGCCAAGAGGAATCTAGACATGTTGGCTAAAGTTGCTACCAGGAGAAGCTCCGGAGTTAGAAAATGAAGAAATTGAACCTCTTTAACCAATATCACTTTTTGTCAAGTTTTCTATCTTATGCATTTTTCATTTTTGAAGATGATTATGCTTATAAACCATGTTTAGCTAATGGAGGTGATTTTCTAGTCATGTACCAATGTTATAAGTTGTGACAACATTTTGGGGCACTAGAGATAGTTTTTGGAATGTTTTAAGACTTTATCAAATGAAACGATCCACTATAGGAAAGTTTGCAGCACCTGGTGCTGTGAACTGGATGATAAAGGAAGACATTGTGAACTGGCACTACGAACTCATGTTTTCGAGTTTTTGAAGGGAGGAACAACTGCTAGGTGTTAAGATGGATGCATGCCAGTTGTCTAAGGGTCATTTGTGAGCTAGGAGGCCACCTACCAAAGGAAGATGCACTCAAAGGGACACTTCATCAACCATGAAGAGGATGTTTCAAACGTTGCCAACAATAGACTGAAATTTAGCATTCTGTTTTATTTATGTTGTACAACTGTAGTCACGTCACCTTGAGGCATAGGAATCCTATGCAAGAGTTTTTATTCAAATTGTAGAGTTGTCAATGACAGTCTAGGCTATAAGATAGGCATTGTAATACTGAAGGAGGGTTCAAATGGCATGCGAGAGATTCATATTTTGATGTTGTCTATGTAACAGAGAATATATCCTATTGTATGGACCAGACCTGAGACACATTGGATAATAGAAATCAAATTTTTTTCCTTATCATATTTTTTCTATCTAATTCTGATTGCAGTCTATTGAATGTTTCAATTGGCTTAATTGTATCTTTCTTGCAATGGAGGATCTACTGTGATACTGTTTATAATTATATCATAGTTTCCTCTTTAATTATAAGAAGTCCTTGTTTTAGAGGGTTTTCTTCATATGTCTGTCGGTACTACCTGATGTAGATGGTAGGCATATCACAATTTTCTTACTGAGTCTTCCACCTATCCACTTTATTTCTTAAATCTTGATCTAAGTTATTCGAAGCCTTATTTGCTGGTGCATATTGTATGGAGTAAATTGTGTTTGACATTATTTTCCTGAGTTTTCATCCATTTTCCACCTTATCATAAAAACTTATCTTTAACATCCCGATGGGTACTGAGCTTGCACTTATAGCAATCAAAGTGTGACTTTCAGTGCTAACAAGGTCCAAATCATTTTCAACTTAGGATCTATGCAACCATCTTATCATTCATAGGGAGTCTAAACCAACATAGATCCATCTTAACTTTGAATCTATCATGCACCAAGAAGGATCAAATCCCTAAAGGTGAAAACCTTTTTTAAATTGCAAAGCCTTGAAGAAAATTTTACACCTCGAGGTTTTTGATCCCTCCTAGCGCATGATAAATTTGGATTTAACATGGATCTACATTAGTTTATAATTATCATATTTTTGAAATGAAGTGTTCCCTACAATGGATTGTAATGGATTTGTAGGTGGAGATGTTATAGAGGAAATTGGACATGAGCACAATGATGTATTGTGTCTAGGATTCAAAGAGCATGAAACAAGTGACAACACTATAAATGCTTGCTCATAATCTTTAAAGAAGGAAGAGTAGAAACTTCAACAAATTGGTTAAGATGATTTTTTATTCGTCATTTATAATTAACATATTTTTTTACATGCAATATGGGGAATCTAGAAGTGAACCATGAGATGAATATGCATGATGCAATAAAGAGTTTTTTTAAGTGGTAGTCTAAATGAAAAATGAATTGGCCTTTTTCAAACTACTCAAAATATTGGGGGGAAATCAACATTTTTATCCTGAAATTTGATTGGAATAATTTTGAATCAATGGAATTGTAGATATCATATGTTAACATTGCATAATTTGCTTACGATAGGGGTATCCGAGGGTGTTAAATCTATGTCTGCATTAAAAAAACAATTTCCTCAATCCAAAATTGTCATTTTAGCAAAGATTGTCTAATCAAATTCTGATGATGGAAAACCATAAAATGTAAAAAATGTAGAACATTTAGCCTTATTTATTTGTGTACTCTATGTGTCATATGAATCAACACTACAAATATATGACAAATAATCTCATCATCAATGCAGTGGGACAATCACAATTTAATATCTTGTCTTTGGTTGACTTTAACATCATCGAACTCAAATTATACTAACAAAGTTTTTTGAGTCTAACTACTTTATAAAAACGTTCACACTCAATAATATTAGATATTTATTTCTAAATATACAAATTTGTCAACAATTTCTCAATATGGTTAGAAGGTACATCACCTGCTTACAAAAAACCAAAGATTGTTAGATAATAATGTAATACTTCCAAAACAAAACATTATTAGATAATAATGTAATAAATTCATTAAAAAATTTAAGAAGAAAGGAAACATTTGAATTCAAAATATACATGAATTGATATGACTAGATAAATCCACTGTTGATGTTACGGTAGTTACGGGAGGTATTAACCTCCACGTGTAACCTTTGATGAGACTAGAATATTCCATGAAGCAAGAGAAACCCTAAAACATTGTATAATAAACCTAGAAGACAAGTTGGCTCAAGAGAATAATCGATATTAAGTTTTTAGCCTCCATGAAGAGAAGTTTTCCTAGTTAGGTGAATTGGAGTAGTATGAATAGATGGCACTAGAGCTCATTTGGAGACACTCTGATCCAGATGGATATTGGTGGCCACCCATTTATTCCAATTGGCTCCTCGTGTCTATTTTTTATTCAGCACATCTTTCTATACTTCTTTATAATTGTGAGTTCTACACTTATGGGGTTGTTTGAAGCCTCACACATTCTTTAGGTGGATAGAGGTGGCCTCTCGCCTAATCCAACTAGCTTATTTTTCATGTTTTCATGTCAACACATCTTGCTATACTTCCAGGGCTGTTTTGGGGCCCTAAAAATTGTTTTTTTGACTCACCACAGTTAGACTGTAGACAAATTCAGAGTTTGACGATGGAATGTGTAGTTCTCTGAAAGACATTTCCAACGGGATATCACGTGCCTAAAATGGAGGTCGTATACAAAATTTATGACCCTAGGAAGTTGAGGTACCAAATTACACCAACTTACCCATAGGGCCCACATGACTTTTGGCGTTTCACCTTCTAGGGTTAGGTTTTTGGATGTCTAGGGTTTTGACATTCACGAGTAATATGAAAAGGGCCTATAGAGCCTCATTGTAATCCATTCTACTCAGACATATGCACGTAGTAGCCACATCTCCTCTTAGAGATAGCTACCACCATTCGAGTAAGTTTCAGTTCTGCAGTTTTACAGTTTCATTCTATTTCATTATTTAATAGAAGATATTGTTCACTGGATATTTGTGTTATTCTTCCTATCTCTGTGTTTATGATATCCAGTCCGTTAATCAGTTAGTTCCGCTCCAAAATCAAGATTAGTGGTATCAGAGCGGTCTTATCTTCATTTATATTAAATTTTTACAAATTAGTTCACATGTTTTTAACAATACAATTTCAATTTTTATATTTAATATAAGTATGTTTTTAACAATACAATTTCAATTTTTATATTTCAATTTCCATGTTATAGAGGAAATTGGACATGAGCACAATGATGTATTGTGTCTAGGATTCAAAGAGCATGGAACAAGTGACAACACTATAAATTCTTTCTCATATTCTTTAAAGAAGGAAGAGTAGAAACTTCAACAAATAGGTTAAGAGGAATTTTTATTCTTTATTTATAATTAACATATTTTTTTACATGCAATAGGGGGAATCTAGAAGTGAACCATGAGCTAAATATGAGTGATGAATAAATATTTTTTTAAGTGGTAGTCTAAATGCACAATGAATTGGCCTTTTTCAAACTACTCAAAATACTGGGGGAAATCAACATTTTTATCCTAAAATTTGATAGGAATCATTTTGAATCAATGTGATATATCATATGTTAACATTGCATATTTTTCTTACGATAGGGGTATTCAAGGGTGTTAAATCTATTTCTGCATTAAAACAACAATTTCCTCAATCCAAAATTGTCAATTTAGCAAAGATTGTATAATCAAATTCCGATGATGGAAAACCATAAAATGTAAAAAATGTAGAACATTTAGCCTTATTGATTTGTGCAATCTATGCGTCATATGAATGAGCACTACAAATGTATGACATAAAATAATCTCATCATTAATGTAGTGGGACAATTACAATTTAATATCTTGTCTTTGGTTGACTTTAACATCATCGAACTCAAATTATACTAACAAAGTTTTTTGTGTCTATCTACTTTATAAAAACCTTCACACTCAATAATATTAGATATTTATTTCTAAATATACAAATTTGTCAAGAGTTTCTCAATAACAATTTCTCAATATGGTTAGAAGGTACATCACCTGCTTCCAAAAAACCAAACATTGTTAGATAATAATGTAATACTTCCAAAACCAAACATTATTAAATAATAATGTAATACATTCATAAAAAAATTTAAGAAGAAAGGAAACATTTGAAATCAAAATCTACATGAACTGATATGACTAGATAAATCCACTATTGATGTTACGGTAGTTGCGGGAGGTATTAACCTCCACATTTAACCTTCGACGAGACTAGAATATTTCGAGAAGCAAGAGAAACCCTAAAACATTGGATAATAAACCTAGAAGACAAGTCGGCTGAAGAGAATAATTAATATTAGGTTATTAGCCTCCATGAAGAGAAGTCGACCTAGTTAGGTGACTTGGAGTAGTATGAATAGAGGGCGCTAGAGCTCATTTGGACACACTCAATCTCACAACCTCATAAGGAGTAGTGGTGCGCATGACTGGAGGAGAGATGCAGTTGTTGCAATGGTGAGTTGGTATTTGGTTATGGTTTGGACATTCTACTTGGTACACTAGATTTGGAGAGAGGTATGGTACCTTAGTTGGCTATTAGTTCTAGTGATTGCTTCCAAAATTATTCTTTCTATCAAGGTTAAGGTGCTTGGGGGTGACGTTTGTGCCTATGGTTTGGTGACAATATTGAGATATTTTATATGGTGAAATGAGAACACCTATTATTTTAAAAGGTTATGGGCCCACACTATCTTGGGACAGTCTAACTACTGGAAGGTATATTGGGAGGATTTGCTCATTTACAGTTACAGTTGTAGTCATAGTTTTGTTGCAGCAACGAAACCCTAACCCTCTTGTTGAGGCACCTTAAGTGAAGCACTTGAACTAATTCTTGGATAGCCTAGTGCACCCTAGCCCTTCACACCTCCTGTTACTCTTAGCAAGACAAGGTGTAAAGTTTGAGTTTTTGGTTGAAGTCAAAGGTTGACCAAGTCAAATTCAAATTCAACGCAACCATGACTTACTCTATGAAGTCAGAAAACAAGTTAGAAGGGGCTTATAGCTTCAGAGCATGGAAGTCAAGGATTGACCTCATCCTTGCTAATAATAAAGTGCTAGATATTGTGAAAGTCAAGATCATGGAACCAGAGTTTGAAGCAGGAAAAGAGAAGGAACCTCAAAACGTTGTAGTTATGGAGAATTTCAAGGATATTGACATCAATTCTATGAGTATCATAGTGGGATCTGTAAAGGACCATTTGATACCCTACATTTCTCATCTTGGCTCATCTAAGAAGATGTACGATGACCTAACAAACCTCTTCTTAATTAGAAATATTGGACAAGTGATGAGCCTGAAGAATGAACTCTGTGACCCAAATATGACAAAGGATGACAAAGGATAACTATTTGACAAGACTTGGATTTTCCAAGAGCCTTGTTGAACCAAACCTATACTACAAATTTATGAATGGTGCACCTGTGATTCTACTGTTAAATGTCAATGATTTTTTCTTGACAGGTGCAGAGGATCTCATTATTCAGTGTAAGAAGGAGCTAGCCTCAGAGTTTGATATGAAGGATCTTGGTCTCATGCACTATTACTTGGGATTAGAAGTATGGCAGAAGCATGGTGAAGTCTTCCTAGGACAAGGGATGTATGTTGTAAATATCGTTCAGAAGTTTGGGATGATGGATTGTCAATCCATGGAAACTCCCATGGTGACAAATTTGAGGAAGTTGAAAGACTCTGATTCTAATCCAGTAGACTCATCCCTATACTGACAGTTGATTGGATCCTTGATGTATTTGGTGAATACTATGATGGACATTTGTTTTTTTGTGAACATGTTGAGCCAGTTCCAGGTGGAACCTAGGCAAGAGCATTGGATAGCTGCAAAGCATATCCTAAGATATCTTTGTGGGATTATTACTTATGGTTTGAGGTATGCCTCAAACAGTGATGTACAACTACATGGATTTACTGTTTCATATTGGGTAGGGAGTTCATATGATAAAAAGAGTACTTCTAGACTGTGTTTCATTTTGGGATTTGCTATGATATCATAGGCCAACATAAAACATAAGTATGTTGCACTCAGCACTACAGAAGCAGAGTATATTGCAGTTTGTGATGCTTTTATGGAAGCAGTGTGGCTCCGTAAGTTGGTTTATGGACTGTTTGATCAGGTGCTATATTTGACCATGATATATTGTGATAATCAGAGCTATGTGAATATATCAGAGAACCGAGTGTTCCATGACAGGTTGAAGCACATTGATATCAAGTATTATTTTCTTCGTGATAAGGTCCAGAGGGGAGAAGTGGTTCTCCAGTATATCTCCAATGATGAGAAGATTGCAGATATTTTAATGAAGCCTTTTTCCAAGATAAAGTTTGCATACTTGAGGGGCAAGTTGGGGCTCATGGATATTGCTCCCTTGGTTTAAAGGGAGGAGATGATTTCCTCAGTTGGGAGAGAGCACTGATATGTGGCATCATGGAATGTCAGTGAATTGTATATTTGTATCATGCTAGTACAACTTAGATATGGTCATACAACTTAGATATGATGCTTGCATCATGGTATATATGATCATGCTAGTGTAGCTCAGATATGATACATATGGTTGGATTTGTTGATACAGTGTCCCAAGGAACATCATGCTAGTACAACTTAGAGGTGTCATACAACTTAGATATGATGAATTGACATCATGCTAGTTATGTTAATGCTAGTACAACTTAGAGACGATGTTGGTGAGCCGCATCATGCTAGATATGATCATGCGAATACAACTTAGATGTGGCATACAACTTAGATATGATGCAGTGGCCATGCATCATGCTTGATATGTCATGCTAGTATGGCTTATAGATGATAATAATACTTAAAGATGATGTAGGAGGGATCATGTCATGCTAGATATGATCATGTGAGTACAACTTAGATGTGGCATACAACTTACATACGATGCATTGACATCATGCTAGATATGTCATGCTAGTATGACTTAGAGATGACACAATGAGGCATTGATCTACATACTGCGAGTACAACTTAGAGATGGCGTACAACTTAGATATGATGCATTGGCATCATGCTAGTACGAATTATAAATGATGTAGATGATACTCTGGATCACGCCACTACAACTTAGATATGATTCATTCACATCATGATAGTACAACTTAGAGGTAATGCGTGCGATGACATTGTTGATGCAAGTTGATATCATATGACATGATTGCTGTGGAGACTATATGTGATGCAGGAGCATCTCTCCACGTCAGCCAACCAGCCAGCCAGCCAAGTCGGTGGATTTCAAATCGTGCATTCAAGAGAGGCGCAACCCTCATTTAAAATTTTAATGAATGAAAATTAATGACTTAGGCTGTTGAGCCGTGAAGCTGTGTCTTTGTGCAGGATGTGAATAGATAGGCCTTTAATATTTTGTAAGGCTGAGATCTAGATCCGATCTTGGACTAGACATTCCATTCAATGTAATTGAATAGGGTAGGTAGATAGGAGGGAAGAGCTCTAAGAGCCCCCTCGGGTAAAAGATCTTTTTGGGGATCTCATTTTGTAATAGTTGAGTCGAGGAGTAGTTGTAAGAGAGGAGATAAATTTGAGAAGGATCCGAGACCTTGTTACAGGCCGTGCTCAGGAACATCTTGTACAAAAACGGGCATTTGCAATTTTAATACAAACAACAATTTTTCCTGCATGTATTTCTGTTTTGAATGAATGTCTGTATGTGTTCTATTATGCTATGAATGTATGCTGTTATCATGCATTTGCAGGAGTGTGTTTGATTTTAGGTGAAGGTCTTTGAGGATTCATACCATGAGGGTGTGATAGAATGCTGTAGGTTCTGATAGTCATGCACAAAGAGTGCATTTCTGAATTCTGCGGGTTCAGACAGAGGGGTGCCAGGAGGGCAATGGATCTAGATCACTGCGGGATCTCATAGACTGCTAGGAGGGCAGTAGAGAGTTTCCAATTTTCCAGGTGGGAAAGGGAACAAAGATGGGATCAGTTGATTCCATAGACTGCCAGGAGGGTAGCAAAGAAATCCCAATTTGCCAGGTGGGCAGGGATGAGCAGTTGAGGCTATGTGAGAGTCTCATAAACTCAGAGGTGAGTTTGGATCAGCTCGAGGAGCTGACAAAGCAGGTGAGCTTAGAGATGGATTTGAATCAGCAGATGAAGCTGACAGAAGAGGATCTGAGGAGTTTTCTAATGATTGGGGGAATCAAAATATTCCTACCATTTGCCTAAGAGGAGGCAGAAGTCTGTGTTGGAGATGCAGCAACAGCAGAAGCAGGACAACTAGCTGAGACTGTCAGAGAGGCATTGGAATAGACTTTGGAGGCTGCCCAAGAAGAAGAAGAGAATGAGCATTCTGAGGAATGGTTCAATGCTTTCAGCCAGAAAGCCGTAAAGAAGGAAGCTACAACACTAAATCCAGCACCAGAAGAAGCTGAAGAGCAGGAAGGCAGATTGATCACTCCATGTGAGATGGAGTTGAAGATGCTGGAGGATTGGCTGAACAATCCAGAGTCGGCAAGAGAACTCATAGAAGTTGATCTGTCAAAGAAGGCGACTGAACAATAGGTCAGTCAAAGGGAGAATGCAGAGCTGAAGTCTGCGGCAGAGTGGACACTTAGTGCTACAGGAGGAGGAGATGAAGAAAGCATGGGAGATCATGATGATCTGCCCATTTGCAGAAAATTTTTGCAGTTGGGGAGACTGCATGAGCAGGGCCAACCACTGAAGCAGCAGGACAAAGTGATCAAGTAGATCAAGGAGCTGATGATCAGATCAGTAGAGACTGCCAGCAAGGAGGGGCCGTGCAAAAAAGAAGAAGCAGCAACATCAGGGAGATGGAGTGGATGAACAACTCTAGAGATTTCTTTAGGATCCAGGAGGATTTCCACAACTGAGGGTGGAAGCTCATGAGCAGGAGCTCATGAATTTTGTAGCTGAGGAGTATGATGCAGGAGCATCTCTCCACGTCATCCAGCCAAGTCGGTGGATTTCAAATCGTGCATTCAAGAGAGGCCCAACCCTCATTTAAAATTTTAATGAATGTAAATTAATGACTTAGGCTGTTGAGCTATGAAGCCATGCCTTTGTGCAGGCTATGAATACATAGGCCTTTAATATTTTGTAAGGTTGAGATATAGATCTGATCCTGGACTAGACAACCCATTCAATGTAATTGAATAGGTTAGGTAGATAGGAGGGAAGAGCTCTAAGATCCCCCTCAGGTAAAAGATCTTTTGGGGGATCTCATTTTGTAATAGTTGAGTCGAGGAGTAGCTGTAAGAGAGGATAGAAATTTGAGAAGGAGCCGAGACCTTGTTACAGGCCGTGCTCAGGAACATCTTGTACAAAAATGGGAATTTTCCATTTTAATACAAATAACAGTTTTTCCTGCATGTATTTCTGTGTTGAATGAATGTCTGTATGTGTTCTATTATGCTATGAATGTATGTTGTTATCATGCATTTGCAGGAGTGTGTTTGATTTCAGGTGAAGGTCTTTGAGGCTTCATACCATGAGGGTGTGACAGAACGCTGGGGGTTCTGATAGTTGTGCACAGAGAGTGCATTTCTGAATTTTGTGGGTTCAGACAGAGGCGTGCCAGGTGGGCACAGGAACTGAAATCATCAACTCAGAAGAAGACCTTGGAGGTTGCTAAATACCTAAGGAGGCAAGGCTTTGGTGAAGAACATAGTTGTAGACATAATCTCTCTTTGAGTTCTGTAGAGCTTTGCCAGGAGGGAATTGAACAGGTGCAAGGAGTGCACAGAAGACAAAAACTCTGCTGTGAGTTCTGTGAAGCTCTGCCAGGAGGGCATTGAGCACAGGCACAGAGTGCTGAGGAAAAAATCTGCTGTGAATTCAGACAGAAGTCAGAATCACTAAGGATTTTGAGAGCTCTACCAAGAGGGCATTGAGCAGGTGCATAGGGTGCATAGGAGGGGACAAAACTGTTGGAAGTTCTGTGAGAAGATACTCTACTAGGTGGGAATTGAGTAGATGTGCAGATAGGCACAAGAGAAAAGAACTCTTTGAGTTCTGTGATCTAAGGAAGAGTCCAAGAAGAAGGATCTTCACAGGGTTGCTGAACACCCTGAGCACTCAACAAGTGGTTGCTTGAGTAAAGGATAGCCAGGAGGGCATTCAAATTCTCCATTTGTAGGAGAAGGAAGAAGGATAAAATCCCTTAGGGGTTTGAGTATTTGAAAAGCTCAGAAGAGATAACACTTTCATGTGAAAGACCCTGCAGGAGCGCAGAGGTCACAAATATTCAAGGATTTGAAGAAAGGCTCAGGAGGGACAACATTTTTACGTGCACAGGTGGGATTCAAAGTGTGGAGCTCACAAAGAAAAGGAGCTAAGGTGGAGGCCTTAAGAATTTGGGAAATTATTCCAAGTCTGGGAAGAAAGCGCTGAAGCTCAGGAGGAGGCACATAAGCTGTCCGATCAAACTGCGAAAGGGATCTCGACCGTCAGATTTCCCACGTCTAGGACGTAGCAGAGTGAGTGCACAGAGCAGAAAGAATCTGGACCGTAAGATCTTGGTCCAATTACCTGTCAGCCATTGGATCTGATAGGAGCTGCACGAGGTTTAAACTTTGTGAACAGGAGGGTGAAAGTCTTGAAATTCGTCAGGATATCGGGACTTCGACATTCGAGAATTTGGAAGTCTCGAGGATAGGAGATCGAGAATCTCCAGGGTGAAAACCCTGAAACAGATCTAGACCATCCATCGGTTGGGACACGTGGTGGAGATCGAGAGTCCATCGACATTTCGCATGTTGGGACTTCGGGGATCAAGAGGACAAGATGCTAGAGCATTTCGGCATTTGATTTCTCGAAATCACAAAATGATTGAGGACCATCCATCATAGGAGGATGCGTGGCGGAAATTTAAGAATTCGGAGAAAATCCTGATAGGAGGGCCATTTCGACATTTCAGGATTCAACATTTTGCGAATGTTGAAGTTAGGAGACACACGCATTTCGGGAACAGAAGTTCCGAAATCGTGAAAAAGTGGAAAGGCCTGGGAGAATCGAGAAATCATGATTCGGAGGATCGAGAATCCAGAGGACAAGAGTTCCAATGCATTTTGGCATTTGAAGGCCTGAAACCCTGAAAGGAGATAGGAAGCCGGGAAATTTCCATTTCGGCATTTCGCACATCGGCAATTCGAGAGTCTAGAGGACAGGAGGTCGGGCTCTCGTGTTGGTAAACCCCAAAGGAATTAGGGCTGTGATCTTATGAAGAGCGATCACATGGACCAGAGCATAGCCAGGCAGGGCTAAGGCGAGAAAGTCCGTTTAATATTTTCGGCACTTCGGTGTTCGGAAGATCGAGAAGATAGGGGTTCGGGACATCGAGAATCTAGAAAACCCCAAAACCCGAAATTCCATTTCAGGGAAATTCATCGTCATGTGCAAAAGACCGTGAGGAAAGATAAGGACCTGTGGATCGAGATTTTAACAGAGATTCTAGCAGGGAATCAAAAGAGCAAATTCGGCTTGAGGAATATATTGAACGATCCTTTAGACCGGGAGGTCAGCGCAGGGACTCTGTCGAGGTAGAGTGTGCGTCTGCGTCAGTATGCCTCTAGACAATACCTGTGTGCTACTATGGTGGATGTGTTCCACTAGTGGTGACTGTATGTGTCACTTGTTAGTATCCGTGTGCTACTTGGAATGGTTGTATACCACTTGATAGTAGTTGTGTACTACTATGGATAGACACAGTCGTGTTCCATTGGATGGCAATATATTTGATTGCCATGGAGACTATCACTAATGTTGGAGATGTTTGCTAGCTAGATGGATAGTGATGATGGTGCTCGTGATTTGATTTATGAGATCATGAGATAGCCTGTGTATGGTCTATTTGTGCTCCAAACAATTTCCTTTAATACCTCCCTAGCTAGAAGGGAGTGTTGATGTTACGGTAGCTACAGGAGGTATTAACCTCCACGTGTATCCTTTGACGAGACTAGAATATTTCGAGAATCAAGAGAAACCCAAAAAATTTGGATAATAAACATAGAAGACAAGTCGGCTCAGGAGAATAATTAATATTAAGTTATTAGAAGGATGAATTTGAAGGAATAGTGAGAAGGATGAATTTGAAGGAAAGTGTAGATTGGATAATTGTTAGACATAAAATATATAACTCTATATCCACTAACCTAGGTATGAAATATGTCATGCCATGGATCACAAGATGTCAAAAATACAAATCAGACCTTAAAACAAATAATTAGGATATAAACTAAAGCTTAAAAATACAAGATGATTCAGTAACATGGATTTTAATTAATTTTTTATTTTGTAGAAATTAAAAAAATAAATAAATTTGTTTGTATTTAAATGTATATTAATTTTTAGTATGTTTTACTTGCAAGCGATAATTTTAATGACGAAAGACATGGTTGAAGAAATCAACCATGAACACAAACATAACATAAATATTGTATACATGGAAACCCATTTGGAAAACCAACAAGAAATGATCTTGTTTTGGCTGTTTTTATGCATGGGAATGATTACAAATAGGGGTTATAAACTCCCAAATGAAGATTGTTATATTCTTTCTCCTTGTCTACATTTTACGAAGTGCAGCTTGGCTCTAAGACAATATCCGTTCCCCATGGATAGTGATGGGCATCCAAAATGGCATCCTTTTTTCAACTCCCTATAACCTTTTTTATCACCTTTTCCCCACTTTCACACATTTCCATCACTTACCCTGTTCACCCACATGCATTTTTGGACTAAGGTATAACTATGCCATTTCAATGATCATTCTTACATATTTTGGAGATAATCTACTTATTTTTCATGTTAACTGGTGAAATGTACATAGAACACTTTGCACAAGCATACAACATATAGGTACTCTGGAAGCATTGTGATAAGTTGTTGCAACACCTTATGTGTTGCTACAACACCTTTTGTGTTGCTGCAACACTCCCTGCAAGTGTTGCAACACCTCCAACGTGTGGTCAAGGCACAACCATGTTGCAATAGTTGGATAGCTCTGAAGGAGTCAAGATCCATGACAACAATTGAATCAACCGAGTAAGGATAATGATGGAAAAAAAATCAACATACTCGACAACAACAATAAAGGGATCAAACCATTCACCAACAAAGAAGGAAAACGAGAAAGAATAACCAAAAATCAGTTTCTTGTCTAGTCGGTTGAGTCAGTCATGGATATTTTATATTTTTTGTTGTAACCAATCGAGGAACAACCAAGGTTCTCAAGGTTGTCCCTCAATCTCATGAGAAAAATAAGGAATGTAATAGATGTATAAATCATCCTCCATTCGAGAATGAAAGGGAGGAGAGATAGAAAAACATAGAATAGAGAACATAAGTCATCTACTTTCTTTTCTGCAAGTTCATATAGAGTTCTTATTCTTGTTCGAAGTGCAGAATGTGCTAATTTGAGTATAAAATCATCCTACTGCACTCTTAGACTAGTACCCCTTCTAAGGAGGTAGGCCCCCCTCCTTAGCTCAGTAATGTTTGTATCTTTTATAGTTTGTATATGTAGTTGTAGCATCGTTTATATATTTTCATTTATTTCCAGGAATTCCTATTTAACATCTTTGTGTAACTTAGTACTAACATTGTATGGCGTTGTCTTTTGGTTAAGAGTGAACAATTGTAGCATGTTTTCCCTATTTCTATTTATTTCCAATAATTCCTCTATTAACATCTTGTTGATCATTGTAGCAGGGTATCGCTTCCTGATTGAATGAGAGAATAGTAGTAGTGTCTCTCATATTTTCATTTATTTCTAACAATTCCTCTATTTAACTTTTTTGTGATTCAAGTAATTCCCTTGCCGAGACTCGGGTTGTTGTAACTCTTGTTGCTACAACTCTTGTTGTTGTAACTCTGTATCACTGAATTTATCTTTATAGTTGACAATTTTGTGGTTTATGGATTGAAATCATAGTTTGGTTTGATTCTTATAGATTGAGGGTTGTTGCATCTCAGTACAGGAGCCATAACATATATGTCACCTTAATCAAGATCACCTTAACGCTTGAACAAGTCACCTTTACTTTCTTGCAATTGTGGTTTACTTTTCCTACAAAGTGTGACTTACTTTTCTTGCAAAGTATGATTTAGTTTTCTTGCAAGTGTGATTTATTTTTCTGCAAAGTGTGATTTACTTTCCCGCAAGTGTGTTATTTACTTTCCTGTAGCTATGTGTTTTCATTCCTACAAATGTGAATTTGATAGAGCTTAATTCGGTGACTTGCTAGAGCATCTTGTTATATTTTCTTGTGATATTCATTTGAAAAGTAATACAACTCGTTGGCAATTACAACATTATACTTGCATATATGGTGCACGACAGTTCATAATTTCAAATACGACTTCCTATTGATAATTAAATGTACATCTCTTAAGTTGCTTACTAAAATTAATTAGGAAGTAATTGAAAAGTCCATCATTTTTGGTGTTGTTGTCGAGCAAATGTCAAAAAAGTTGTTGCTTTTCCATTGTTTGGATTTTCAGTACAATAGGTTGAGTGATATCATTTATTTTCAGCAATTTGTAGAATGATTTTCTAGTCTTTTCTATGCACAAAGTTAGGGATCAACAAGGTAGATTCATCAGTTCATCCAAAAATCCTTATAAAGATAACAGTGCAGGTCACTCTCAAGAGGGAAGGGTGATCAATTAGCCAAACTATATGTAACCTACATCAAGTTTTCTTTCCAAGAAGAGAACTAAGACCTCCACTCAATAATATGAGACTATACAAGGTTATATGCACACATAGGTTATTCCTTTAGAGGAGTTGGTCAATGAACAATACCACTCCGAAGAGTTTATTTTTCCTAACGCAATTTTGGAAATAGAAGACATCCCTCAGAAGGAAATGGCACACAAAACTGAAAAACAAGAGACCTTTGCCTTCATATTTCCAATTAAAGGATCAAATGAAGAGACCAACATGAAGAATATCCCTCATTCATCCTTACCAAATTTTCATGTTCTATCCAAAGAATACCCCGTTACCTTCCTCTTCACATTCAATGTACTTTGCAGAAGTTGTGATTACATGTTAGATGCCCAAAAATTAAAACTTTTTGCTTCCACACTCAATAATTTTACATTACATTGGTTCATGGGCCTTGGTAGGGACAACATCCGCACATGGGACCAGATGACTCATAAATTTCTTGAAAATAACCAAGATTATTGTAAAGATAAAACAAAGGAGGGAGGAAGTATTTACAATGGCACAACATGAAGAAGAGAGCCTTGAGGATTATGTTGAAATATTTAACTATAATTTGAAGAGGGAAATGCAACGAGATTTTTCTCCGAAGACACTACTTGTCTTATTCTTGAGAGATTCTGAGACTATTTCATTGAAATCCTTAATTTGATGGGAGAAGGAGATATCTCTCAACAAGACTGTTGGAGGTGGAGTCATAAGAGAAGAAATTGGGAATATGTTAGAGGAATTCAAAACTAATGTACTTATTTCCTTGAGCTCCTAGTTGGGTACATTGCAAATGAAGAAGAAGAAACAAAATATAGAACGCGATTTGGCCATCTTATTCCCAAAATGTAGAATGAAGCACCCATGGATGGAGTATCCATTGGACCAAATCCAAGTTTGTGGAATATGCAGTGAGGACCATGCTACTTGCAATTGTACGTCCTTACCAGGACTGAAAGTTATCTATCAAAAAGTTGAGGAACTGGAGAAACTCTGCTTTGTCTCTCAGAAGTCACCATGGCACCCTAGACCTCAAGGTATGGTTCAAGACCAATATCAATATTTTAAGTCATACTAGAATAACCCTTCCATGTAGTATTTCTCTCAATCATGGTGCATTCCAATGCAATGATGGGTGGCCCCTCCTCTTCCAAACCAGTTATGGCAATAGGGGTGGAGAAATACCACTTTAGGAGGCCCTCAATAGGCCATGACACAACCTCCCATACAAGTTCTTCCTCCTCCATAGATGTAAGAATCCACATCAGCCCCTCCCTGACCACAATTACAGGCACAACCCACCCCCAATCCTAATAATAGGAGGTCATCCCAACCAACACAAAATGTCAAACTTTCCACCTACCCTACCTATTCCATCTCTTCCTTGGACTCCCATGACATCCATCTTCGATCGAGGAAGACACTAACGAAGGACCAACCTTCTATTCGTCTTGTAGATTTGAATGAGGATGTCAAGAATAAAGAACACGAACATGAACACTCTCATGAACCTTTGAACTCTAATCATGCACACCATGAACTTCAAAACCAACCCTATCTAGAAATATTAAACCTAGGGAAACCTCTTAGTCACACTGAAATCGACTTCTTGGGGGAACTAAAAAACATGTGTGTTAAAATACAGTTGTTCCAAGCCATAAATTATGTGCCTATCTATTGAAAAGAAGTACAAGAACTTGTTTAAGAAAACCCAGTAGAAAAAGAAAGGATCCCCAAACTGTCCATSTTATGGGTAAACTGYCATACTTAATGAYGGSGGGAAGTTCWCATAGACAAATACTTTGATCTTGGHGGCCCRATARTTAATGTGAAGATTRATAATACACTCATTAGCAACACATTAATCGACCTTGGTGATGTCATTAATGTTATGATGTGTGAGACCATGCAAGCCTTAGGACTCACGGGCCTTAGGGAAACCCCAACTATACTCCAACTTGCTAACAAATCAACTACCAAACCAGAGGGAATATTAGAGGATGTAGTGATCTCCGTAGGTTCATGGAAATATCCCATTGAATTTATGATCCTACAACCCAAAACCTCTATGGGGGGTATCATTTAATCCTAGGAAGGCCGTGGTTGGCCACAACTGGCACTTACATCAGTTGTAGATCAGGAAACATGACCATTTTCCACGGGACCTCTACAAACCAGTTAACTCTATATCCTCCCGCCAAACCCAACATAGATTTTGAAACACCACTCTGGGATGACAAAGAATATAGTGATGTAGAAGGATAATTTCATCAAGTCCTCTCTATATATCAATACCTAGCCATCAGAGAGAAAACAAAGGATGACAAAATCAACGATTTCGTAACTTCTTATTCCTCAATAAACTCACATATTCTTGAGCAGCTTATGCACCCATAAATATTGGTTTCTCTTGCCTCAACAAGCATCTCACCTGTAGAACACGAGTCCCCTCCTGAAAAATTTCAAGGGTATACCACATAAACTATAGAAATTAGCCTTGATAAAACCTTGAAAATCAATTGAGGACTGTCTGAACAAAAAAAAAGAACGAGTGGTTAAAGTACTACAAAAAAGCAGTGATGCATTCACCTAGGATTACTTTGACATGAAGAGAATCCATCCTAACTTATGCACACACCATATATACATTAAAGAATGGTATATACCCATCTTCCATCCCTAGCACCAGATGAATCCAACACTAAAGGACATAGTTAAGGAAGAACTATAGAAATTTCTTGCAACCAACTTTATTTATCCAATTTTCTAGAACCAATGGGTCTTTCCTTTATTCATGGTACCAAAGAAGAATGGTAGATCGAGGATTTGTGTGGACTATTGAGAACTCAAAAAAGAAACAAACAAGGACCATTTCCCACTACCATTCATTGACCAGGTCTTGGATACATTAGCAGGGAAGAAATAGTTTTATTTTCTCGACAGATTCATCAGGTATAACCAGATCTAGATTGTGCCCAAAGATCAAGACAAAAAATGTTTAACTGTCCATGGGGGACCTTTTATTATCGTGTTCTACCATTCGGGTTATGTAACTCCCCTACCACCTTTCAAAGATATGTAATTGGTATATTCTCTTATCTAATTCATGATTATGTGGAAATATATATGTATGACTTTGTGACATATGGTGATGAATTTGATGAGGCATTGGAAAATTTAGAGAAAACATTGATCAGGTGTAAAGAATCAAATGTTTCCCTCAACAATGAGAAATGTGATGTTAATTGATGGCATCGTATTAGGGAACCGCATCTCAGCTAAAGGCATCCAAGTGGATACAGAGAAAATCAAGGTAATATTAAAAAAAATTACTCTGTGTTCATAAAATGAGGTACACATTTTTTTAGGATATGTTGGTTATTACCATCGCTTTATTAAAAATTTCTACTTCATATGTTGGTTATTACTTCATATTTCTACGGATGCATCAAACACCACCATTAGAGTTGTTTTAGGAAAAAACTAGAAGGACATGATCCATGCACAATCTACTACATCAACAAAAATCTCACACCCGCAGAACTAAATTTTACGGTAATAGAGAAAGAGTTTCCTGTGGTAATACATGCAATTAATAAATTTAAGCATTACATCAAAGGATATCCAATCATATTGCATGTTAACCATGTCGCCATAAAATATATAATAAACAAACTTTAATTTATGCTCGTTTAATGAAATTCATTATAAGTCACGATGAAAAGTTCCCAGATCAATGTGACATGGTTTAGTGAAAACAAACATTTATGCCCCATCCCTTCAAAGTTCCAACTAAGGTGTTGGGTGTGTTACAACTCATTACTTAGTTATATATGCACATATAGCCATAGTTATGCTATTTATTGGTTAAACATACAATCATGGTTACTGCACACTACTATATAAACTTCATCATTAAAGATAAACATACAAACAAATCTAAAGATAAACATGCATTCACATTAGATACATGAAATAACATCCAAAAGCACAGTTCTACATAGGGTAACTGTGGTTCGCCTCACTCTGTCATATCTACAGGATCCTCTTGTGAAATAGACCCCTATTACCCTGATCTCGTTACTTAGTTATATATGCACATATACCCATAGTTATGTTATTTAATGGTTAAACATACAATCATGGTTTGTGTGCACTACTATATCATCACCAACATTAAAGATACACATATAAACAACTCTAAAGATAAACATGCATTCACATTACATACATGAAATATTATCCAAAAGCGCGGTTCTACACAGGGTTACCATGTTTCACCCCACTCCAGGCTATGTCCACAAAATATCGACTTCTTTATTATATTTGAGTGTCTTGGTTGCGCCCTACGCTACAATGGATGCTTACCATACAATTCTCCTCACATATGTAGCTCCTTTACAATGCTCTGCACTTTGAAGCTCTCTTTCTCTCCATCTATATCTATCTCTCTTCGACTCTCTTCATCTCCCAAACTCTTTACACCCTTTACATATCTATACATTATGATCAGATCCTTTTGACACCTCATCGTGAGTTGGCTACAACTCATGCTCAGCTGGCTTCAACTCACTATGAGCTGGAAACAACTCATGTTTGGTTGGTCTTCCCATATTCGCACTAGCTGTTCTTTCTTGTCCCTCATCTTCTCCTCTTTCCTCTCTCTTATTTCTTGATCTTCTTGATCTTCTTTAGCTTATTTATCTTCTTTTGCCTTCGCCCTTCTTGTGCCTTTTCCCTGTACCTCGTCTCTTCTCACTATTCCATCCCAAAAACTGCCTGTCCAATAGTTTCCATGGATGTGACAACTTGCACTTGATACACACAAGCTAAAAGTTGATGTGAGAGATTTTAAGGAAGCATGGGAAAGAAGGGAAATGTTTCTCCAAAGTGCATGGGCACCATTACTATAATATTATCCATTGGACTTATTCCTCTTCCCCTCATGTGGTATCATAGTGCGCTTTTTCTTTTCTCATAATCTTTTGGTAGATATTATATTTAATATATTTCATTTTTATACATGCTTTTATACAAATTAAGAACATAATGGTAACATCCACATGTAGTCCTGGAAACATAACATCCACCTGCTTGGACTCACAAACATTCACTCATTAGGTTTTTTCCTTGAACTCCACACTATGGATATTTACAATGCCTTTTAAATATTTACAACACAAGGTGGTCATCACCTAGTCCCCATGGCTTGACATCCATCTAATAACCACATACTTGCACCATGATTCAATCCAATCATAATTTAAGAATTAAAACCAAAACATTTCATTTAATAAATAAATTAAAAATTGATAAATGCATTTGGTATATTTTCTTTAAAAATATTAATCTAAAAAGTCAATATATTTTCGTTGGAGATTTTAATCTTAAAACCAAAGATGATTTCTTAATTGGAAAGAAAAAATGAAGTCATAGGCAGAGGAAGACTGGTTTGATGAGATCCCAGTCATGGTTGTAAAATTAACAGAGAACCCGACATGAAAAAGATCAAAATCTTGAGGAGGTATTCTTGCTTTGATATCCTGAAGCAATAGTTTCTTTTTGATGTGCCATAAAGTTACCATACAAATCTAATTTTTGCCTACCATTGATAGCCAAAGTTGAAAATCAATAAAAGCTTTCCCTTGTATATGCTGAGATCCACATCATTACCCCTCACGTTCTGTGAGATCTCTTATGCAAATGGGTGTACATATAATAATATTAGAGAAATGAATTCAAGGAAATAAATTAATATGAAGATTGTTCTGATGAGTTACCAGTCATGGCTGTAAAATTAACATGAAAAAGATCAAAATCTTGAGGGGCTTGAATGTGTTTGGAATTGAATGTGTAATACAACCAAAAATAGGGTAATCTAAGGCGTGCCATGTCATGACTAAAATTCTTTATAAAGACGTCCACCAAGTTCGAGGCCACGTCCACCAAGTTCGAGGCCATGTCCACCAAGGATTATTTTCGGCACGAAATGAGAGTGGAGATATAATAAATAAATGAACAAAGATATCGCAGATATTCGATAATATAACAAAAATGTATCAGAGATTCAACCATAAATGCAGATATACAGTAATACACGATTTCTATTAATAAAAGAAATGTACAGAGACTGTAAGAATACAGAGTGAAAGACTCGCTAGAATGGTGGCAGCTTATCTCTGAGAAGAGATGTGACAGCTACTCACATTTGCAAGAAGATGGTTACAATGAGGCTATGAAGGCAATTTTACAATAAACAGGAATGCCAAAAGCCCTAGACATCGAAAAACCTAATCCTAGGAGATGAAACGCCAAAAGTCACGTGGGCCCCATTTGGGTAAGTTAGTACATTAACTTCCCGGGGTCGTAACTTTTGCATATGATCTCTGTTTTAGGAATATGATAGCCCGTTGGAAAGGTATCATCGAGGATATTCATTTTGGGGCCTCAATGATACCTTTGACTATCATTGAGAATATCGATCCCGAAAAACCTTCATTTAGGCCCTCAAAATGGTCCCGCAAGTTATAAACTGCTAAAAATAGTAAATTGCCAAAATTGCTAGAAAACTCTTTTGAGCTAGTTGGAAAAGGTGGGTGGCCACCGATATACACATGGATCAAAAGTATAAAGAGTATTGTCGAGAAGGATCAATGCCAATTTATCTTCTTCTATTTTTATTATAGTGACACAATTTGTAGATGATCAACAATATGTATATGTATATGTCTAAAATTAATCTGATGATTTGAATTTTACTCACCTCCTCAGTTGGTTGAAAGTATAGAGAGTATTATCAAGAAGGATCAATGACAATCTACCTTCTTCAGTTTTTAGAATATTGACACAATTTGTAGATGATCAAAATTATGTATATGTGTATGTCTAAGATGAAATTGATCATTTTCAATTTAATTGGTTTCCTCACTTTGTTGAGAACATAAATAGTATTATTCAGAAGTATACTTCAAGACTTACATGAGAAATAAGTTGAATAGAAATAAAGTAACAATGTTGAATGATGAAAAATGTGAATAATAAGAATGTAATCAATTACAAATAGTTTACATTGTGATCAATCTCGATCTATCTTCTTCTGCTTTTCTTATAGTCACACATGATAGTTTTTCCATCTTTTGATATCGATCATATGAAAAGGGAGGTTGAAATTGTAGACCATTCAAAACTTTAACTTGATATATTACATAAGCGACATACCATGTTTCTCTTGCCTCCCAATATTAATAGTATCTTTCTCCAACGCCAATCTTTGTGACTTATGGATTGTTAAAAGAAAGGAAATATTGAAATCAATGCAACACACACAAAATCTAATGTTGAAACACTTAAACTAATGCATGTAGTTCAATGCATTTAATTTCTAAGAATAAGAGGAGCCCTATATGAAAGAAAGATAATATTGAAATCAACGCAACATAGACCAAATCTAATATTGAAACACTAAAAGCAATGCATGTACATGGAAATCAATGCATGYAGTTCAATGCTCCTCTTATTCTAATAAATTAAATTTTCATCACTAACCCCCTCTTAATTGGCATGGCATTGGCTCATCTTCAATCAATGAGTATAACATTGTGGTTTTATTTGATATGGCATTTCCAACATTGTTCCCAAGAGGTAAAGCAGATTGGTTGCAACCACGAAATTGTAGCCTTGTATGACAAAAATGAAATATTGAAATCAATGCAACACACACCAAATCTAATGTTGAAACACTAAGTGAAATGCATGTACATAGAAATCAATGCATGCAATTCTTAGAAATACCACAATATACAATTAAAGTCAGTTTAAAATCAGTATATTCTAAAATCAATGCATCTCGTTAATCTAATTAAATTAAAACTAATGAATCTACTACAAGCTATATTAATCTACATGATATGTCACCCTACTTTAGCCAATCAAATCTATATATAGGGATTAGAAATTGACATGTGCACTGAAATCAATGCATCTAGTTAATATAATTACATGAAAACAACTTCTTAAAATATTTTGCAATTTGCTATTGTTGTTCTAAGAAATTAATTTTTTATCACTAAGGATCATTTTTTTCTAGGAAATTAAATTTTCTTCATTAACAACCTCTTTAATTGTATGTTTTCATGTATGTGACTTGGAACTTAAAAAGTGCACCTTTGTATTTCACCATGAAATTATATTTGAAATTGATGTGAACACTTAAAATTCGAAGTGCATGTATAACTTGAAAGAAGTATTAGTTATTGACACCAACGCACGCTCCCTCCACAACCCGTAGGTCGAAAAGGTCCATGTCAGCACAGGATATTTCCTTCTCCACGACCTGAAGAACTCTAAACAGATCTTCTATTTCCCTATTGGGAAATTTTCACCCATAGAAAATCCTCGTGGGATCCCCTCTTTGCACTTAGGAGATTGGATTTCGCGCTTTCGCGAATCCGTCGGTCGAGCGTTTGTCTCTCGAATCCCCGAAACCCGTCAACAGTCAATGCTGACCTTCCTTTACCCTTTCGGGATTTTCTCTATCGTGATTTCGGCGGTCGCGATGTCGAGTAACTTGCTTCCCCGACTCCTGAATCCCGAATTGGCGAAACTCCGATATACTCTTGCAGTTGACTTTTCAACGGTCCTTCCGCTCTGTCGGCACTTCGGACTTCACAATATTGTGAATCCAAATGCCAATGTTTCAGAACTTCACTTCAGGAAACCCCACAACGACGTGCCACCTGTCCACCTGCTGACCTCGCTAGGGTCCCACACCAATCTTCTTAGCTTTCAGGATATCGCAATTCAGAATATCGCGATTTCTGTTGCAATGTTTACGTGACTTCAACGTACGAAACCCCAATATGGAAATTCCCATGTAATCCAACGGCCTTTTATGGCTTGGATCTATGGTCCTACTCCTTCTAAGCTTCTAACCTTTCAACACCTTCGTCGTAACTCCCCTGCGTCTCTGTGAGATCTAACGATCCACGAAAATTCATGAATTCTCCTCGGAGAATCTCGACCGCCCGTTCTTCCTCTAAGAGCTCGTCCTCCTTCGGCCTCTTGTCACTATGCCTTCTTACAAAACTTTCAAGTACTTAGCTCCTACCTTCCTGTGACTCCTTCGAAGGTTTAATTCCTCCTGAGATTTCCATGACTCTGCGTCTTTTAGAAAACACTTGCACGCACTCCTTGCGGCAGGATTCTAAACACTTTCAAGTGTTTGAATTCCTTCGACCTTGTGCACTCCTGCAACAGTAGTCTCTAAACTCCTTTCGCTCAGGCTCGCAACCCTGAGGCTTCACTTGGCCTGTGCACTCCTTGCATGGCTCCTGTGCCTGTCTTCACTTTTGTGTAAATGAGAACAAAAGCTAACTGTCTGAACTCTTTGTCAACGCACTCCTTGCAGACAATTCAACTGCAGTCCTTGCAGGAAATCTCTCACTCAGACAGAAAAACAATTGAAACTCATCCCATTACCCTCTCCTCTCAGATTTCAGACATTCAACCAGAAATCATTCATACATAGCATAAAAGCAATTGCATGATAGAAAGAGTAAAACATTCATGAGCATAACATTCAAAGATGCATACACAGAGAATATATGAACGCCATTTGCCTGAATCACAACTTTCTTTGTATTAATTCAGAAATTCTATACATGGAGTCTGCTACACAACTCTCTGCTTCTCCTCTATGCTCTTTTCAATTATCTTCTTGCTCAATAATGTTACAATGTACAATGAGGGTGTCTATATCCCGTTTCCCTCTTTCCTTCTAAAACTGTCTAATCTAGAATTGAATTCTATCTACTTTACATTTAATTTCATAAATGCCTCCATCTACTAAGGACGAGAGCAAATCGCTCAAGTTCCATTTACATTATACAAGTGCACTTCTTCTAAATGACTTCATTTAAGATTTTCACATCAACTTCAAAGTAATTTCAAAAATTTGTGCTGGGCGCTTTCCAGCTGTCTTTTGCTTCCGCACTAGCTCGCTTGATGTTGGCGATGCTCCTGCATCATACTCCTTGGCTTGAAAAATTTCATGGGCTCCTGTCCATGAGCCCACGCATGGTATGTCCATGCTTCTGGATCTCTGCTTCGTTCTCCCAGCTAGAATCTTGAACTAGATGGCCCTTCCACTTGACCAAATATTCAAAGTATTCTTTCCGCCTAGTCTTCTTGCTTACTCTTTTGTCCAGTATGCGCTCCATCTGCAGATTATCTGCAACTGGCATATTCTTTGTCCACTGAATCACTGGCTTCTCATCTCCTATCCCTGTTTCCTTAGCCTTATATGGGTACAAATCTGAGATATTGAATATCGGAGAAATTCCGATCCCATCGGGTAATTCAATCTCGTAAGCATTCGCCCCAAATTTTTTCAAGACCCTACATGGTCCGATTTTCTTCATCTTCAACTTATTATATGTTCCTCTCGGGAACCTTTCCTTTCTTAAATGTGCCAGAATTAAGTCACCAACCTCCAACTGAAGTTGTTTTCTATGCTGATCTGCTCTGCGCTTGTATCCCTGGCTCGAATTCTGCAATTCACCTGGCTGTGAAGTTCTTTCATTGCCTCTGCGAATTCTTCTGCACTAGCACTCTTAGTCACAATTTGTTCTGAATCAATCAATTCAGAAATTTCTCTCGGCTGCATGCCATAGACAACCTGAAATGGACTCTGCCCTGTGCTCCTATTAACTGAGTCATTATAAGAAAACTCTGCCTATGGTAATATATTGTCCCACTGGCTGTGGTGTTCTGTCACCAGGCTTCTCAACAAGTCTCCCAGACTCTTGTTCACCACTTCTGTTTGTCCATCCATTTGAGGATGATAAGAAGAACTAAATGACAAGTTAGTTCCTAGCTTCTTCCATAATGTCCTCCAAAAGTGCCCTATGAACTTCGTATCTCTATCCGAAACTATACTTCTTGGAAAACCATGAAGTCGAATGACCTCTTTGAAAAACAAGTTCGCAATGTGAGTTGCGTGACTAGTCTTCTGACATGGAATGAAGTGTGCCATCTTGGAAAATCTATCCACCACCACAAAGAGTGAATCAAAACCTCTTTGCGTTCTTGGCAACCCCAATATGAAATCCATGCTAATTGCATCCCACGACCTTTCTTGTATGGGCAATGGTTGATAAAACCTTGCATTCTTCTTTCTTCCCTTCGAATGCTGGAAAATCCTGCATCTGTCCATGAATCTCTTGACATCTGCTCGCATTCCCGACCAAAAATATGACTCATTCAGCTTTGTGAACGTCTTTTCATGACCAAAGTGCCCTGCCAATCCTCCACTGTGTCTCCACTGTGTTTCTCCTTCAGTAGATTCTCCCTCATGTAGCATTTCGGAATACACAGTTGATTTCCCTTGAACAACAATCCTTCCTGGATCATATATTCTGCCCACTGGCTTCCATCCCTGAGAATTGGATTCTCAGTTGCTTCATACGCTTCCTTAAAATCATGATCATCTACGTACATGTCCCTGAGATCATCAAAACCCAACGTTTTGAGTTGGAACTCCTGCAACAACAAACACTTCCTGCTCAAAGAATCAACAACTTTGTTAGCAGTACCAGAAACATGTTTAATCACAAAGGTAAAATTCTGCATATATTCTACCCATTTGACATGTCTTTGATTCAACTTCTTCTGTTGAGTCACAAACTGCAATGCATGATTGTCACTGTATAAGACAAATTCTTTCGGGATCAAATAATGCCTCCATTTCTTTAATTCCTGTATAATAGCATAAAACTCCTTATCATAAGTGGAGTATTTTACTTTCACTTCATTCATCTTCTCACTGAAGTACGCTATCGGCCTGTCTTCCTGACTCAAGACTGCCCCGATTGCAAATCCGATTGCATCACATTTCATTTGAAATGTTTTTAGGAAATCCGGTAACACCAAAACCGGTTGTTCCGTAATCCTCCTCTTCAATAGATTAAAACTCTTCTCAACTTCTTCAGTCTAGTGAAAAGATTTATGTATTTTCTTCACTGTATCCATCATTGCTGCACTAATTCCACTGAAAATCCTAATGAAATTTCGGTAGAAACTAGCCAATCCGTGAAAACTTCTCACCTTAAAGGTATTTTTCGGTGATGGCCAATTCTTGATTACCTCCACCTTATCTAGATCCATCCTCAAATCATCTGCAGAAATAACAAATCCCACGTAAATGAGCTCTGTCTTCATGAATGAGGACTTCTTCATATTGATCAACAACTTCTCCTACTGTAACTTCTACATCACTGTAGCCAAATGCTTAAGATGCTCTGCCACTGTTTGACTGTAAACCAGTATGTCATCCAAATATACGATAACAAATTTTCCGATGAACTCCCTCGGGACTTCATTGATCAACCTCATGAAGGTACTTGGCACATTTGTTAAGCCAAATGACATAACAAGCCATTCATACAACCCTTCGTTTGTTTTGAATGCTGTCTTCCACTCATCACCTCCCCTCATGCGAATTTGATGATAACCACTTTTCAAATCAATCTTTGAAAAATACTTTGCTCCACTCAAGCAATCCATCAGATCATCCATCATTGGCAATGGAAATCTGTACCTGATGGTTATCTTGTTAATCGCCCTCGAGTCAGTACACATCCTCCAGCCTCCGTCTTTCTTCGGATTGAGTACTATTGGAACAACACATGGACTCAAGCTTTCCCTGACCAAACCTTTGTCCAACAACTCTTGGACTTGTCTTTTGACCTCTTCATTCTCTTGCGGCATCAATCTGTACACGGATTTGTTTGGAAAACTGGCTCCTAGTATGAGATCAATATGATAACTCACACTTATGATCGATGGAAATGAACGAGGTAATTCGTCCACTACTATATCAGCGAACTCTTCCAGCAGTTCCTGAATCTCTTTTGGTAAATCATCCACTCTCGTGCTGGTCAAAACAATCCTTGGTTTCCTAACCAAAATGAATTGTAGTACTTCTTTCTTCTTAACCTCTGTAAGAAGTTCCTTCCCACTCATGAGAAGTACAGTGTTGCTTACTTCCGATTTCACCTCCTTATCCTTAATTGGAAACAACATGTGATTCCTCCCATTCTTCTCTAGGGTGTACATGTTCATCCTCCCATCATGAATCACATTCCTGTCATATTGCCATGGTCTACCCAACAATAGATGACAAACATCCATAGGAATGACATCACACAAGATCTTATCATTATATCCTCCTATCTTGAATTCAACTAAACATTGTTTAGTGACAGTTACTTGATGTCCTTTTTGTAGCCACAAAATTTTGTATGGGCTTGGATGATCAATCGTCTCCAGCTCCATCTTTTCTACCATCTTTGTAGAAACGAGATTATCTGTGCTACCACTGTCTACAATGACCTTGCATACCCTATCCTTGGTCTTGCAAGCAGTTTGGAAAAGTCTAGTCCTTTGGACTGAACTCTCCACCTCCTTCTCTGGTGTCAAAAGAGCTTTTCGCATCATCAACGATCTTCTACCTTCAACGTCTTTTTCCTCAACATCCTGCCTCTATGCTTTAGCGATCTGAGCTTCTCCAATCTCCTTCTTTTTTTCTGGACACTCGTAAGACTTGTGCCCATTCTTTCCACATGTGAAGCATGTTATTACTCCACCTCTTCCTCTTCCCCTACTTCTAGTACAAGGAAAAGTACTATTACCAGCATAATCTCCTCTCTGCTCAGTATGTTGTCCTCTCTGTTCAGCATATTTCCCTCGTTGTGAGGTTCCACCTCTCTCAGTTCGAGTCAAAGGTTTCTTCCAGTCCTTCTTGGGATTCTGATATTTATCCTGGGAAACTGTCTTGCCTCTGGGCTAACTTCTGCCTCGGCCTCTCTGACTCTACTTTCGTCTTAGCTTCTCTTTGCTTTTAGAGCCATCTGATAATAATCTTCCACCGTTCGGATGGTTACCATGCTCATTTCATCCTGAATGTCATATCTCAGACCATTCATATATCTGGAAACCTTTTCATCATCGCTCTCCCGATGACCTGCCCTGATGTTCAACTTGTAGAATTCTTCAGTGTATTCTTTCATTGTCATCAAATTCTGTCTCAGGTTCTGCATCCTTCGAAACAAAGTGATCTGGTAATCTCTCGGGATGAATTTCGCCTTCATCTTTGCAATCATTCTATCCCAAATTTTGATCTTCTGCTTGCCTTTGCAATGTCTATCATCTTGTAGTTCATCCCACCACAATGCTGCATGTCCCTTCAATCTTGTGACAACATGCTTGACCTTCTTATTCTCTTCGACATCTTCATAGTCAAAGTATGTGTCCAGAGCTCTAATCTAGTCTAGAAGCTCCTCTGCATCCACATTTTCCTCGTAAACTGGAATGTCCATTTTCGCTCTTGCACCCATCCTTGCAATAGCTCTGATCAAACATTCGTTTGATGCATCTTTAGCTGCAACTTCCTCTTCATGTTCAGCCTCAATCTCACCTTCAGAATCACTAAGATCCCCAGCACTAACTGTACGCCTTTGCATTGTATCCATGTCTTCAAGTCTTGCTCGTAGATCATGCATCTCTCTCTCCATATCTAGATTTTGCATCTGCCTGCCTCTTCTTCGTGGCATTTCCCTTTCCTCTGGATCAGGTGATTTCCTATCTCTTCTCCTTGGTGGAATGGTGAATTCTCTTCTTCTCTGCTACATAAATCAAAGAACCTTTCTGATCTCTGATACCAAAACTGACACCAACGCATGCTCCCTCCACAACCCACAGGTCGAAAAGGTCCATGTCAACACAAGATATTTCCTTCTCCACGGCCTGAAGAACTTTAAACGAATCTTCTATTTCTTTATTGGGAAATCTGCACCCACAACAAATCCTCGTGGGATCCCCTCTTTGCACTTAGGAGATCTGATTTCACGCTTTCGCGAATATGTCAGTCGAGCATTTGTCTCTCGAATCCCCGAAACCCGTCAACAGTCAACGCTGACCTTCCTTTACCCTTTTGAGATTTTCTCTATCGTGATTTTGGCGGTCGCAATGTCGAGTAACTTGCTTCCCCGACTCCCGAATCCCGAATTGGTGAAACTCCGATATACTCTCGTAGTTGACTTTTCAACAGTCCTTCCGCTCTGTCGACACTTTGGACTTCGCAATATCACGAATCCAAATGCCAATGTTTCAGATCTTCACTTCACGAAACCCCGAAACAACATGCCACCTATCCACCTGCTGACCTCTCTATGGTCCCACACCAATCTTCTTAGCTTTTGGGATATTGCAATTCGGAATATCGTGATTCCCGTTGCAATGTTTATGGGAATTCAACCTACAAAACCCCGATATGGAAATTATTGTGTAATCCAACGACCCTTTACGGCTTGGATCTATGGTCCTACTCCTCTTGAGCTTTGAACCTTTTGATGCCTTCACCGTAACTCCCCTGCTTCTTTGTGAGATCTAATGGTCCACGGAAATTTGTGAATTCTCCTCGGAGAATCTTGACTGCCCATTCTTCCTCTGAGAGCTCGTCTTCCTTCGGCCTCTCGTCACTATGCCTTCTTACAAAACTTTCAAGTAATTGGCTCCTACCTTCCTGTGAATCCTTCGAAGGTTTAATTCCTCCTGAGCTTTCCATGACTCTGCGTCTTTTAGAAAAGACTTGCATGCACTCCTTGTGGAAGACTTCCAAACACTTTCGAGTGTTTGAATTCCTTCGACCCCGCACACTCCTGCAGTAGTAGTCTCTAAACTCCTTTCTCTCAGGCTCGCAACCCTGAGGCTTCACTTGGCTGTGCACTCCTTGCATGGCTCATGTGCCTGTCTACACTTTTGTGTAAATGAGAACAAAAGCTAACTGTTTGAACTCTTTGTCAGCGCACTCCTTGCGGACAATTCAACTGCACTCCTTGCAGGAAATCTCTCACTCAGACAGAAAAAAAATTGAAAATCATTCCATTACCCTCTCCTCTCAGATTTCATACATTCAACCAAAAATCATTCATACATAGCATAAAAGCAATTGCATGATAGAAAGAGTAAAACATTCATGAGCATAACATTCAAAGATGCATACACAAAGAATATATGAACACCATTTGCGAATCACAACTTTCTTTGTATTAATTCAGAACTTCTATACATGGAATCTGCTACACAACTCTCTTCTTCTCCTCTATGCTCTTCTCAATTATCTTCCTACTCAATAATGTTACAATGTACAATGAGGGTGTCTATATCCTGTTTCCCTCTTTCCTTCTAAAACTATCTAATCTAGAATTGAATTCTATCTACTTTACATTTAATTTCATAAATGCCTCCATCTACTAAGGACGAGAGAAAATCGCTCAAGGTCCATTTACATTATACAAGTGCGCTTCTTCTAAATGACTTCATTTAATATTTGCACATCAACTTCAAGGTAATTTCAAAAATTTGTGCTAGGCGCTTTCCAGCTGTCTTTTGCTTCTGCGCTGGCTCGCTTGATGTTGGCGATGCTCCTGAATTAGTTATGCCTTGAGTTGTAATATATCTAATGCATATGTGCACATCATATTAAGATACTTAACACGAGGTATTTGCTGGATATATCCCTTAGTTGCTCCTCAGAAAACGTCACTCTCCATTAAAGTGAATGTATCATTTGGTTGGATAATTGATATTTTTTGATGTATATAGATATGTGTGTGTGTGTGTGTAATGGAGCTGAATTACATGTGATTTTTCAAAGTGTAATTGAGTTGACTTGTATTTTTTAATTTAACATTGCGTTATGTTGTAATGTGACTACATTTCCCCTACACTGGGTTGTAGAGCACCTCTCGATGCAATAACATTCCAACCTATTCATATGTAGCTCCTACTTATAAGCTTCTACTGAATAAGTCTAATTACTTAGCTAACAAGCTACCTTTGTAATGTAACATGAAATAAGAAGTTGAATTTCATTATCATATTTGTCTTTATTATATTAATATTCATTTAGGTGACTTCCACCACACAAGATCATGGAAAAATCTCGTACCGTAGTAAAGAGCTCGTATCAGCGTGGAGAGAGTTGGTATCATGCTAAAGAGCATGGAAAGAGCTCGTATCATTATATATATGTTTTGAAAGGAATATTAGTTTTATGTGTGCACATATCGATTCATTCGTTGGTGCAAAAGGATGTGGGTGTTAGCAAAGTGGAGGAAGACTTCCAAATTTTTACAGATTAGTTCATATGTTTTTAACAATACAACTTCAATTTTTATATTTAATATGAGGTTTATGAAGTATAGTAAATAATCTTTTTTTTAGAGTTGGCGATTAATTTAACAAACTATTTTTGTAATGTAATATATAAGTTTAGATTTATTTTAATCTCGGATCTATTAAGCGTCGAGAGAGATCAAATCTCTCGAGGTGAAAACATTTTTTAGAGTAAAAATTTTGAGGAAAAGTTTGTAGTTCGAGAGATTCGATCCCTCTCAGTGCTTGATAGATCTGGGGTTAAGATGGATCTAGGATGGT
>JZKD02S1674172.1:257981-278986 GCA_000966675.3 Picea glauca
TCATATGAAAAGGGAGGTTGAAATTGTAGACCATTCAAAACTTTAACTCGAGATATTACATAAGCGACATACCATGTTTCTCTTGCCTCCCAATATTAATAGTATCTTTCTCCAATGCCAATATTTGTGACTTATGGATTGTTAAAAGAAAGGAAATATTGAAATCAATGCAACACACACAAAATCTAATGTTGAAACACTAAAACCAATGCATGTAGTTCAATGCATTTAATTTCTAAGAATAAGAGGAGCCCTATATGAAAGAAAGATAATATTGAAATCAACGCAACATAGACCAAATCTAATATTGAAACACTAAAAGCAATGCATGTACATGGAAATCAATGCATGTAGTTCAATGCTCCTCTTATTCTAATAAATTAAATTTTCATCACTAACCCCCTCTTAATTGGCATGGCATTGGCTCATCTTCAATCAATGAGTATAACATTGTGGTTTTATTTGATATGGCATTTCCAACATTGTTCCCAAGAGGTAAAGAAGATTGGTTGCAACCACGAAATTGTAAGCTTGTATGACAAAAATGAAATATTGAAATCAATGCAACACACACCAAATCTAATGTTGAAACACTAAAATAAATGCATGTACATAGAAATCAATGCATGCAATTCTTAGAAATACCACAATATAGAATCAAAGTCAGTTTAAAATCAGTATATTCTAAAATCAATGCATCTCGTTAATCTAATTAAATTAAAATTAATGAATCTACTACAAGCTATATTAATCTACATGATATGTCACACTACTTTAGCCAATCAAATCTCTATATAGGGATTAGAAATTGACATGTGCACTTAAATCAATGCATCTACTTAATATAATTACATGAAAACAACTTCTTAAAATATTTTGCAATTTGCTATCATTGTTCTAAGAAATTAATTTTTTATCACTAAGGATCATCTTTTTCTAAGAAATTAAATTTTCTTCATTAACAACCTCTTTAATTGTATGTTTTCATGTATGTGACTTGGAACTTAAAAAGTGCACCTTTGTATTTCACCATGAAATTATATTTGAAATTGATGTGAACACTTAAAATTCGAAGTGCATGTATAGCTTCAAAGAAGTATTAGTTATGCCTTGAGTTGTAATATATCTAATGCATATGTGCACATCATATTATAATACTTAACACGAGGTATTTGCTGGATATATCCCTTAGCTGCTCCTCAGACAACTTCACCCTCCATATAAAGTGCATGTATATTTTGGTTGGATAATTGATATTTTTTGATATATATAGATATGTGTGTGTGTGTGTGTATAATGGAGCTGACTTACATGTGATTTTTCAAAGTGTAATTGAGCCGACTTGTATTTTTTAAATTTTTTAATTTAACATTGCGTTATGTTGTAATGTGACTACATTTCCCCTACACTCAGTTGTAGAGCACCTCTCGATGGAATAACATTCCAACCTATTTATATGTAGCTCCTACTTATAAGCTTCTACTCAAGAAGTCTAATTACTTAGCTAACAAGCTACCTTTGTAATGTAACATGAAATAAGAAGTTGAATTTCATTATCATATTTGTCTTCACGTGAGCCATGGTTCTTCTTCAAACACTATTTTTCCTTTTATGATAAACTTAAAGTTAAAAGATACAATTATGTACATGCATTTTTTATTTGTCTACATCACCTTAATATTTGTTGTCCATTGGAAATCTATGAGGAGATGTGGTGGATATTTCTTAATCTATCTTCTTATATCCATAATTAGATTACAAAACTCCTCAAGATTCTTTATTGTAATATTTGATGATTATAGTTGTGTGAATTTAGTTATATATCATAACAAGGTCAATTATGGAATACATATCCAATTTATTTTATTTCTTCCTTGAAATAGTAATAAAGATGTTGACTACCTACTACGTGAAAAGTTAAAGGGAGCAAAGCAAAGCCAACTGGAGCTTTCATGATCATTGATTAGCTCATTGTAATTAATATTCTCTCAAATTTGGATGTAGTTTTGGATATTGTGACTATAAAGAAATTTACATCCCTTTTTATTATGAGAAAGGTCTGTTAACATATAGATTTATAAGGGTTAAAAAATCATGTCGGTTTTTCTCTTTGAGTCATAGGGTTTCATAAGTTATAGGTTTTTATGTCTTCTTTCTATAGTCATAACTCAAATTTTGATTTGAATAAGCTGAAGTTAGTTTGGCCTGGGTCTAGAGTCTTTGGGTTATGTCTTTGTTATCATGACAAGTTGAATAAACCCTCATAGGTCACATATTTGAACTCTTCATCATCACCTTGACATGTCACACCTCCATGTACACAAGATCCTCCTTTGTCACCTTCTATCCATTTAGCTTTCAAATCAATTTTTGATTTATGCGCTGCTAACCCACTAGGAGAGTTCGCAACATACTCAAAGTACTCCATGCATTCATTAACCATCATTGCATTTATGGATCATGCCAAAAAGATTTTATAGTTTTCAGAGCCTATTTTTTTAAACCATTTTCAAGGATCATGTCATCATTTTTTTCCTAAAAGTCTCCTCAAAGTATGAAATTCTTGTTTGAACCAGGCGTTGCGAATTGTTACTCTCACACTGCAAATTGGTAGAGAGGGCGCTACGAACAAGTGCTGCGAACTGGATGAAGAGGAGGGTTGGAGGTGGGACTACTTGCATACACGATTGTGCAAATTCAAAGACACCAACATCAAACTCAGGACCACCAGGTACTCCATGATAGTTTTCATCCTGTTTGAAGGTCGAGAAAGGGGTTTTGGTTGCTTTTCCTTTTCGCGTTGCGAACTGTCACTTCCTTGCTATCAGTTTGACAAATTCACTTAAAAGATGATCTGAACTGTGCCTATTAAACCTGACCACCTTTTGACCTCATTCATTTTTTCTCCTGCTCAAAATTTACTTGATCCCATTATTTTCACCCAACGCTGCAAATTGGCTCACAAAGCGCCAACTAACAGGGCACTGCGAACCCTCTATTCCAGCGTTGTTAAAACTACGTCCTTTGCATTTTTCTAAAACCCCAAATTTGACAGATTTAATTGTATACCTATCCATTTTGTATTACATAGTTGATCATCTGTGGGAGAAGACTTAAAATTGTAGGTGTAGTGATGTTGTTAATCCATTTTTTTGATGCTGTTAAAAAACTAGTTTTGCAGAGTCTCATATGTGTCTCCTTTCATTATAACTTTCAGTGGATTTTACTTTGCTTTCCTATTGAATATGCCCTGTCTCATTCCTATACAAGGTTAGCCTATTGGAATTTTTTTTGTCATAAAAACCCTAATCTTCTATATTCCCTATTTCACACATCTAGCAGTCATTAAATATTACAGAAAGGTTTTCTTCAAGCAGTAGTTATGGACAACCCACAACACAAGAAGACTCATAAGGGTGGTGAAATAGTATGAACAAACCCCTATGATATTAAATTGCTTGATTCTGAACCTTTGGTCAGAGATGCCTTTCAAACAGTAGGTTGCATCAATTTTTGTCAAAAAATGCAGAGGGGGCATTCATAGGTAGCCAGGGAATTCGAACTCAATTTCAATGGGACCAAAACCAAGGTGGGAATATTAGAATTTGAATTTTCAAAGCTGTCCATCTCGGTTGCAATAGAGATACCCAACACTGGAGAAAATTGGTTCAAGACTATGACATTAAATGCTTCTTTCTCCAAGGAATTTCTTAAACCAGAGTATCAGGAGGAAAACTTGTCCAAAGGGGTCCCTAGAAACCATATGATTTAAGGTTTTGATAATATGTTGAAGGTTATTCAAAGGTATTTTAACCGTGAGGGAAGATTTAACATGGTTTATCAATATCACATCAGGCTTCTATTACACTTCACAGGGAAAGAAGCAATGAATCTCCATTTTTACCTCTTTAGAAGCATTGGTAAAATGTCTGATAGAGTTCAAGCCAAATCTAATCAAGTAGACACAAGTGTCTTTCACTCTGGCCTTATTAAAATGTTGGTGACGAAAGAGTTGAAAAAGACAAATACCAATTGGGAAACATTCCTCACTGCATCGCATTTTCAACTGAATGTTTCCCCCACTCCACAGTCTAAGATACAAATCCCTTGTCTTGTGGATAAGACTGTGTGTTCAGAGGTTAGAAAAAGGAAAATAAGTGTTGCTATGATTGATATAGATAAAATATCCACAAATGAAAGAGAGGAAATAAGGCCTTCATAACCTTCACATAAGGAAGTTTCACCCATGGCAGAGCCCATTCCTATGGAGGTTCCTCCAAGAAAATCCATAGGCCTGAGAGGAAGAAAGATTATGTTCCCTTAACCTATTGCTACAGACAAGATTAAGCCCAGGAGGCCTTTTACTAGAGTAGCATCCAAGAAATTTTTTCCTGTGGAAAGTGATGTAGCAGAAACTTCAACCCAAAGGAAGGGTAAATCTAAAGCTCCTGAACAACCCATTGAAAATATTGATATCACTACCCCTCAAGAGGAAAGTAATCCCACTTTCAAGAGGCTCAAAATACAACTTAAAGAAGCAAGGGTTGAGATTGATAAACTGAAAAGTGAAGACTATGGCTATAGTAAGAAACTTAAGGGGATGATGGGAATGTACCATGAAACTATTGACAAAGCCATGTTTATAGCCAAAATATTTCTTCCCCTCCACATGCAACTCATAAATCTCTACAGACAAAACATATCTTATCAAGCTCATATCAGAAAGTTGAAGGCATAACTACAAACATTTAAAGAAGAGTTGGCCAAGAGGAATCTAGACATGTTGGCTAAGGTTGCTACCAGGAGAAGCTCCAGAGTTAGAAGATGAAGAAATTGAACCTCCTTAACCAATATCACTTTTTGTCAAGTTTTCTATCTTATGCATTTTTCATTTTTGAAGATGATTATGGTTATAAACCATGTTTAGCTAATGGAGGTGCTTTTGTAGTCATGTACCAATGTTATAAGTTGTTACAACATTTTGGGGCACTAGAGATAGTTTTTGGAATGATTTAAGACTTTATCAAATGAAACGATCCATTACAGGAAAGTTCACAGCGCCTGGTGCTGTGAACTGGATGATACAGGAAGACGTTGCGAACTGGCGCTACGAACTCATGTTTTCAAGTTTTTGAAGGGAGGAACAACTACTAGGTGTTAAGATGGATCCATGCCAGTTGTCTAAGGGTTATTTGTGAGCTGGGAGGCCACCTACCAAAGGAATATGCACTCAAAGGGATAGTTCATCAACCATGAAGAGGATGTTTCAAATGTTGCCAACAATAGACTGAAATTTAGCATTCTATTTTATTTATGTTGTACAACTGTAGTTATGTCACCTTGAGGCATATGAATCCTATGCAAGAGTTGTTATTCAAATTGTAAAGTTGTCAATGACAGTCTAGGCTATAAGATAGGCATTGTAATACCGAAGGAGGGTTCAAATGGTATGCGAGAGATTCATATTTTGATGTTGTCTATGTAACAGAGAATATATCCTATTGTATGGACCAGACCTGATACACATTGGATAATAGAAATCAAATTATTTTCCTTATCATCTTTTTTCTATCTAATTCTGATTGCAGTCTATTGAATGTTTCAATTGGCTTAATTGTATCTTTGTTGCAATGGAGGATCTACTGTGATACTGTTTATAATTATATCAAAGTTTCCTCTTTAATTATAAGAAGTCCTTGTTTTAGAGGGTTTTCTTCATATGTCTGTCGGTACTACCCGATGTAGATGGTAGGCATATCACAATTTTCTTATTGAGTCTTCCACCTATCCACTTTATTTCTTAAATCTTGATCTAAGTTATTCAAAGCCTTATTTGCTAGTGCATATTGTATGGAGTAAACTTTGATTGACATTATTTTCCTGAGTTTTCATCCATTTGCCACCTTATCATAAAACCTTATCTTTAACATCCTGATGGGTACTGAGCTTGCACTTATAGCAGTCAAAGTGTGACTTTCATTGCTAACAAGGTCCAAATCATTTTCAACTTAGGATATATGCAACCATCTTATCATTCATAGGGAGTCTAAACCAACATAGATCCATCTTAACTTTGAATCTATCATGCACCAAGAAGGATCAAATCCCTAAAGGTGAAAACCTTTTTTAAATTGCAAAGTCTTGAAGAAAATTTTACACCTTGAGGTTTTTAATCCCTCCTAGTGCATGATAAATTTGGATTTAACATGGATCTACATTAGTTTATAATTATCATATTTTTAAAATGAAGTGTTCCCTACAATGGATTGTAATGGATTTGTAGGTGGAGATGTTATAAAGAAAATTGGACATGAGCACAATGATGTATTGTGTCTAGGATTCAAAGAGCACGAAACAAGTGACAACACTATAAATGCTTGGTCATATTCTTTAAGGAAGGAAGAGTAGAAACTTCAACAAATTGGTTAAGATGATTTTTTATTCTTCATTTATAATTAACATATTTTTTTACATTCAATATGGGGAATCTAGAAGTGAACCATGAGATGAATATGCATGATGCTATAAAGAGTTCTTTTAAGTGGTAGTCTAAATGAAAAATGAATTGGCCTTTTTCAAACTACTTAAAATATTGGGTGGATATCAACATTTTTATCCTGAAATTTGATGGGAATAATTTTGAATCAATGGAATTGTAGATATCATATGTTAACATTGCATAATTTTCTTATGATAGGGGTATCCAAGCATGTTAAATGTATGTCTGCATTAAAAAAAAAAAATCCTCAATCCAAAATTGTCATTTTAGCAAAGATTGTCTAATCAAATTCTGATGATGGAAAACCATAAAATGTAAAAAATGTAGAACATTTAGCCTTATTTATTTGTGTTATCTATGTGTCATATGAATGAGCACTACAAATATATGACATAAAATAATCTCATCATCAATGCAGTGGGACAATCACAATTTAATATCTTGTCTTTGGTTGACTTTAACATCATTGAACTCAAATTATACTAACAATTTTTTTTGTGTCTAACTACTTTATAAAAACCTTCACACTCAATAATATTAGATATCTATTTCTAAATATACAAATTTGCCAACAATTTCTCAATATGGTTAGAAGGTACATCACCTCCTTCCAGAAAACCAAACATTGTTAGATAATAATGTAATACTTCCAAAACCAAACATTATTAAATAATAATGTAATAAATTCATAAAAAAATTTAAGAAGAAAGGAAACATTTGAAATCAAAATCTACATGAATTGATATGACTAGATAAATCCACTGTTGATGTTATAGTAGTTGCGGGAGGTATTAACCTCCACGTGTAACCTTTGATGAGACTAGAATATTCCATGAAGCAAGAGAAACCCTAAAACATTGTATAATAAACCTAGAAGACAAGTTGGCTCAAGAGAATAATCAATATTAAGTTATTAGCCTCCATGAAGAGAAGTCTGCCTAGTTAGGTGAATTGGAGCAGTATGAATAGAGGGCGCTAGAGCTGATTTGGACACACTATGATCCAGATGGATATTGGTGGCCACCCATTTATTCCAATTGGCTTCTCGTGTCTATTTTTTATTTAGCACATCTTTCTGTACTGCTTTATAATTGTGAGTTCTACACTTCTAGGGCTGTCTGAAGCCCGACACATTCTCCAGGTGGATATGGGTGGCCTCTCGCCTAATCCAGCTGGATTATTTTGTATGTTTTCATGTCAACACATCTTGCTATACTTCCAGGGCTGTTTTGTGGCCCTAAAAATTGTTTTTTTGACTCACCATAGTCAGACTGTAGACGAATTCAGAGTCTAATGACGGAATGTGTAGTTCTCTGAAAGAAATTTCCAACGGAATATCACGCGCCTGAAACAGAGGTCGTATACAAAAGTTATGACCCTAGGAAGTTGAGGTACCAAATTACACCAACTTACCCATAGGGCCCACATGACTTTTGGCGTTTCACCTTCTAGGGTTAGTTTTTTGGATGTCTAGGGTTTTGACATTCACGAGTAATATGAAAAGGGCCTATGGAGCCTCATTGTAATCCATTCTACTCAGACAGATGCGCGTAGCAGCCACATCTCTTCTTAGAGATAGCTACCACCATTCGAGTAAGTTCTACTTCTGCAGTTTTACAGTTTCATTCTATTTCATTATTTAATAGAAGATATTGTTCACTGGATATTTGTGTTATTCTTCCTATCTTTGTGTTTATGATATTTAGTCCGTTAATAAGTTAGTTCCGCTCCAAAATCTGGATCAATGGTATCGGAGCGGTCTTCTCTTCATTTATATTAAATTTTTACAAATTAGTTCAGATGTTTTTAACAATACAATTTCAATTTTTATATTTCAATTTCCATGTTATAGAGGAAATTGGACATGAGCACAATGATGTATTGTGTCTAGTATTCAAAGAGCATAGAACAAGTGACAACACTATAAATGCTTTCTCATATTCTTTAAAGAAGGAAGAGTAGAAACTTCAACAAATAGGTTAAGAGGAATTTTTAATCTTTATTTATAATTAACATATTTTTTAACATGCAATACAGGGAATCTAGAAGTGAACCATGAACTAAATATGAGTGATGAATAAATATATTTTTAAGTGGTAGTCTAAATGCACAATGAATTGGCCTTTTTCAAATTACTCAAAATACTGGGGGAAATCAACATTTTTATCCTAAAATTTGATAGGAATCATTTTGAATCAATGTGATATATCATATGTTAACATTGCATGTTTTTCTTACAATAGGGGTATTCAAGGGTGTTAAATCTATTTCTTCATTAAAACAACAATTTCCTCAATCCAAAATTGTCAATTTAGCAAAGATTGTATAATCAAATTCCGATGATGGAAAACCATAAAATGTAAAAAATGTAGAACATTTAGCCTTATTTATTTGTGTAATTTATGTGTCATATGAATGAGCACTACAAATGTATGACATAAAATAATCTCATCATTAATGTAGTGGGACAATCACAATTTAATATCTTGTCTTTGGTTGACTTTAACATCATCAAACTCAAATTATACTAACAAAGTTTTTTGTGTCTATATACTTTATAAAAACCTTCACACTCAATAATATTAGATATTTATTTCTAAATATACAAACTTGTCAACGGCTTCTCAATAACAATTTCTCAATATGGTTAGAAGGTACATCACCTGCTTCCAGAAAACCAAACATTGTTAGATAATAATGTAATACTTCCAAAACCAAACATTATTAAATAATAATGTAATACATTCATAAAAAAATTTAAGAACAAAGGAAACATTTGAAATCAAAATCTACATGAACTGATATGACTAGATAAATCCACTATTGATGTTACGGTAGTTGCGGGAGGTATTAACCTCCACATGTAACCTTTGACGAGACTAGAATAATTTGAGAAGCAAGAGAAACCCTAAAACATTGGATAATAAACCTAGAAGACAAGTTGGCTCAAGAGAATAATTAATATTAAGTTATTAGCCTCCATGAAGAGAAGTCGGCCTAGTTAGGTGACTTGGAGCAGTACAAATAGAGGGCTCTAGAGCTCATTTGGACACACTCAATCTCACGACCTCATAAGGAGTAGTGGTGCGCATGACTGGAGGAGAGATGTAGTTGTTGCAATGGTGACTTGGTCTTTGGTTATGGTTTGGACATTCTGCTTGGTACACTATCTTTGGAGAGAGGTATGCTACCTTGGTTGGCTATTAGTTCTAGTGATTGCTTCCAAAATTATTCTTTCTGTCAAGGTTAAGGTGCTCGGGGGTGGCCTTTGTGCCTATGGTTTGGTGACAATATTGAGATATTTTATATGGTGAAATGAGCATACCTATTATTTTAACAGGTTATGGGTGCACACTATCTTCAGACAGTCTAACTACAGGAAGGTATATTGGGAGGATTTGCTCAGTTACAGTTATATTTGTAGTCAAAGTTTTGCTGTAGCAACGAAACCCTAACCCTCTTGTTGAGGCACCTTAAGTGAAGCGCTTGAACTAATTCCTGGATAGCTTAGTGCACCCTAGCCTATCGTACCTCTTGTTACTCTTATACAATTAAGGTAATTGGACAAGCTACTATCAATATGGAATCAGGTAACTCTATTCATCTTAGTAATGTTTTATATGTTCTTGGTTTGAAAAATAATCTAGTATCTATTTCTTGTTTGGAAAAGAAAGGAGATAGAGTATCTTTTGTGGATGGAAACGTTCTTGTATGGTCTAAAGACTCAAAGATAGAAGACGCTAGAGTCATTGGAACTCATGAAGGAAGGTTGTATAAAATCCTAGGTCATAATACTCAAGCCCTAGTACATGATGAAATCAATCCTAGTGAGTTATGGCATAGAAGGTATGCTCACCTTCATTATCAAGCCTTTCCATCCCCCAAAAAAATGGTTGTAGGAATACCAAAATTACAATAAGTACATGAAGGTGTGTGTAGAGGATGTGCACTTGGGAAGAATATAAAGAAACCATTCCCAAGCAGTGAGAATAGATCCAAAGTGTTCTTGGACCTAATACATTTATATGTATGTGGTCCTATTCCAATGAAGTATCTAGGAGGATCTCTTTACTATGTGACATTTATAGATGACTTCTCAAGAAATACATGGTTATACTTGTTAAATACTAAGGATGAAGTATTTGGCAATTTCCAATAATTCAAGGCTGAAGTAGAGAACCTAATAGATGAGAAGATAAAGGCAATAAGATCTGACAAAGGAGGAGAATACACCTCCAATGAGCTCATTTCCTTTTGCAGAGAAGCTAGGATTAGGAGGGATCTCATTGTCCCTCACAATCCTCAACAAAATGGTGTGGCTGAAATAAAGAATAGAACTATTGAATAATCAATCAAGGAAATGATGAATGATCAAAATCTATCTATGTTCCTATGGGGAATAGCAGTCATGACAACTATTTATATTCAGAACAGAGGTCCACATAGAATCTTGAAGAACATGACTCTAGAAGAAGCCTTCTCCAAGAAGAAGCCAAGTGTTGAGCTCTTGAGAATATTTGGATGTCCTGTATACATTCATGTTCTAAAGGATAAGAGAATTAAGTTGGAACCTTCAGGAAAGAGAGGAATATTTGTTGGATATAGTGAATTATCAAAATCATATAGAATTTATGTTCCAGGACAATAGAAGGTTGAAGTCAGCAGAGATGTAACTTTTGATGAAAGGATTGCATTCAAGAATTCTATAGAAGGTTCCATAGAAGGTTCCATAGACTCCAATGAAGAAGAGGAACACGAAGATACCAAAGAAGAAAGCACATGTTCTCCAAAACACCCCCGTGAAGAACTAGAACCATTATATGAACATGTGGAACCAATTATTGAACCTAAGACTAGAAAGAGACCAAAATGGATTGAATCCACCTTGCAAGAAGAAGAAAGACATAAAGCTCCCAATGTCACCCTCAGACAAATAAAGAAATCCAAAAGCTTTTCCATTTATGTAGTTCTCGTGAAAAATCTTGTTAATGCAGAACCTTCCACCTTTGAAGAAGCAGTCAAGCAAAAAGAATGGAAGGAGGCCATGATGGAAGAATACCAATCTGTTATGAAAAATGATGTATGGGAAGTTGCTCCTAGATGTAAAGAGAAGTTTTTAGTTACTTCAAAGTTGGTTTACAAGATAAATCATCCCATAGACGAAATTATTGACAAATACAAGGTGATATTTGTGGCTAGAGGTTTCGCCCAACAGGAGGGAGAATATTATGATGAGACGTTTTCTCCGATTTCCAGATATACCTCTATTAGAGCCATCATATCTCTAGAAACTTCCATGGGTTGGAGTTTACATCATATGGGTGTAAAGACAACCTTTCTCAATGGAGTGATTGAGGACGAAGTATACATAGAGAAACCTCAATGTTTTGAGGCAAACCCAAGAGAAACCCATGTTTGCAGATCAAAGAAGGCCTTGTATGGACTCAAGCAAGCTCCAAGAGATTGATATGAATGTATTGATAAGTATTTGACAAGACTTAGATTTTCCAAGAGCCTTGCTGATCTAAACCTATACTACAAATTTATGAATGGTGCACCTGTGATTCTACTGTTAAATGTCGATGATTTTTTCTTGACAGGTGCAGAGCCTCTCATTATTCAGTGTAAGAAGGAGCTAGCCTCAGAGTTTGATATGAAGGATCTTGGACTCATGCACTATTACTTGGGATTAGAAGTATGGCAGAAGCATGGTGAAGTCTTCCTAGGACAAGCGAAGTATGTTGTAAAGATCCTTCATAAGTTTGGGATGATGGATTGTCAATCCATGGAAACTTCCATGGTGATAAATTTGAGGAAGTTGAAAGACTCTGATTCTAATCCAATAGACTCGTCCCTATACCAACAATTGATTGGATCCTTGATGTATTTGGTGAATACTAGGATGGACATTTGTTTTGTCAGTGTGGCTCCGTAAGCTGGTTTCTGGACTGTTTGATCAGGTGCTATATTTGACCATGATATATTGTGATAATCAAAGCTATGTGAATATCTCAGAGAACCCAGTGTTCCATGAAAGGTTGAAGCACATTGATATCAAATATTATTTTCTCCGTGATAAGGTCCAGAGGGAAGAAGTGGTTCTCCAGTATATCTCCAATGATGAGAAGGCTGCAAATATTTTAATGAAGCCTTTGTTCAAGATAAAGTTTGCATACGTGAGGGGCAAGTTGGGGCTCATGGATATTGCTCCCTTGGTTTAAAGTGAGGAGATGATTTTCTCAGTTGGGAGAGAGCACTGATATGTGGCATCATCAAATGTCAGTGAATTGTAGATTTGTATCATGCTAGTACAACTTAGAGATGGTCATACAACTTAGATATGATGCTTGCATCATGGTAGATATGATCATGCTAGTATAGCTCAGATATGATACATATGGTTGGAGTTATTGATATAGTGTCCCAAGGAACATCGTTCTAGTACAACTTAGAGGTGTCATACAACTTAGATATGATGTATTGACATCATGCTAGTTATGTTAATGCTAGTACAACTTAGAGACGATGTTGGTGAGCCACATCATGCTAGATATGATCATGCGAGTACAACTTAGATGTGTCATAGAACTTAGATATGATGCAGTGGCCATGCATCATGGTTGATATGTCATGCTAGTATGGCTTAGAGATGATCATAATACTTAAAGATGATGCAGGAGGGATCATGTCATGCTAGATATGATCATGTGAGTACAACTTAGATGTGGCATACAACTTACATATGATGCATTGGCATCATGCTAGATATGTCATGCTAGTACAACTTAGAGATGACACAATGAGGCATTGATCTACATACTATGAGTAAAACTTAGAGATGGCGTACAACTTAGATATGATGCATTGACATCATGCTAGTTATGTCATGCTAGTACGAATTAGAAATGATGTAGATGATACTCTGGATCATGCTAGTACAACTTAGATATGATTCATTCACATCATGATAGTATGTCTTAGAGGTGATGCAGGTGATGAGATTGTTGATACTGGTTGATATTGTATGATATGATTGCTATGGAGACTATATGTGATGCAGGAGCATCTCTCGACGTCAGCCAACCAACTAGCCAACCAAGTCAGCAGATTTCAAATTTTGCATTCAAGGGAGGTGCAACCCTCATTTAAAATTTGAATGAATGTAAATTAATGACTTAGGTTGTTGAGAAGTGAAGTCGTGCCTTTGTGCAGGCGGTGAATAGATAGGCCTTTAATATTTTGTAAGGCTGAGATCTAGATCCGATCTTAGACTAGACAACCCATTCAATGTAATTGAATAGGGTAGGTAGATAGGAGGGAAGAGCTCTAAGAGCCCCCTCAGGTAAAATATGTTTTCGGGGATCTCATTTTGTAATAGTTGAGTCAAGGAGTAGTTGTAAAAGAGGAGAAAAATTTGAGAAGGAGCCGAGACCTTGTTACAGGCCGTGCTCAGGAACATCTTGTACAAAAATGGGCATTTGCCATTTTAATACAAACAATAGTTTTTCCTGCATGTATTTCTGTGTTGAATGAATGTATGTATGTGTTCTATTATGCTATGAATGTATGTTGTTATCATGCATTTACAGGAGTGTGTTTGATTTCAGGTGAAGGTATTTGAGGATTCATACCATTAGGGTATGACAGAATGTTGCGGGTTCTAATAGCCGTGCACAGAGAGTGCATTTCTGAATTCTGCGGGTTTAGATAGAGGCGTGCTAGGTGGGCACGGGAACTGAAACCATCAACTCAGAAGAAGACCTTGGAGGTTTCTAAATACCTCAGGAGGCAAGGCTGTGGAGAAGAACATAGTTGCAAATAGAATCTCTCTTTGAGTTCTATAGAGCTCTGCCAGGAGGGCATTGAGCAGGTGCAAGGAGTGCATATAAGACATAAGCTCTGTTGTGAGTTCTGTGAAGCTCTACCAAGAGGGCATTGAGCACAGGAATTGAGTGCTGAGGAAGAAATCTACTGTGAGTTCAGACAGAAGTCATAATCACTAAGGATTCTGAGAGCTCTGCCAAGAGGGCATTGAGCAGGTCCATAGGGTGCACAAGAGGGGACATAACTGTTGGAAGTTCTGTGAGAAGATACTCTGCCAGGTGGGCATTGAGTAGATGTGCAGATAGGCATAGGAGAAAAGAAATCTTTGAGTTATGTGATCTGAGGAAGAGTCCAAGAAGAAGGATCTTCACAGGGTTGTTGAACACCCTGAGCACTCAGCAAGAGGTTGCTTGAGTAAAGGATAGCCAGGAGGGCATTGGAATTCTCCATTTGCAGGAGAAGTAAGAAGGATAAAATCCCTTAATGGTCTGAGTATTTGAAAATATCAGAAGAGATAGAAATTTCATGTGCAAGACCCTGCAGGAGCGCAGAGGTCACAAATCTTCAAGGATTTGAAGAAAATCTCAGGAGGGACAACGTTTTTACACACACATGCGGGATTCAAAGTGTGGACCTCGCAGAGAAAAGGAGCTAAGGTGGAGGCCTTAAGAATTTGGGAAATTCTTCCAAGTCTGGGAAGAAAGCGCTAAAGATGAGGAGGAGGCACAACAGTCGTCCGATCAGACTATGAAAGAGATCTGGACCGTCAAATTTCCCACATCCAAGAAGTAGAAGAGCGAGGGCACAGAGTAGAAAGAATCTGGACCATCAGATCTTGGTCCAATTACCCATCAACTATTGGATTTGACAGGAGTTGCACGAGGTTTAAACTTCGTGAACAAGAGGGTGAAAGTCCCGAAAGGCGTAGGGATATCGGGACTTCGGCATTCTAGAATTTGAAAGTCTCGAGGACAGGAGATCGAGAATCTCCAGGGTGAAAACTGCAAACAAATCTGGATCGTCCATCGGTTGGGACACGTGGCAGAGATCGAGAGTCCGTCGACATTTCGCATGTCGGGACTTCAAGGATCAAGAGGAAAGGATGACAGAGCATTTTGGCATTTGATTTTGCGAAATCATGAAATGATTGAGGACCGTCCATCATTGGAGGACGCGTGGCAGAAATCCAAGAATTTGGAGAAAATCCCGATAGGAGGGCCATTTCGACATTTCGGGATTTGACATTTTGTGAATCCTAAAGACAGGAGACATGCGCATTTTGGGAAGGAAAGTTTTGAAATTGCGATAAAGTAGAAAGGCCCGGGAGAATCGGGAAATAGGGATTCGGAGGATCGAGAATCTTGAGGACAAGTGGTCCAATGCATTTCAACATTTGAAAGCCCAAAATCCCGAAAGGAGATAGGAAGCTGGGAAATTTCCATTTCGGCATTTTCCACATCGGCACTTTGGGAGTCGAGAGGATGGGAGGTCGGGCTCTTGTGTTGGTAAACCCCAAATGAATTAGGGTTGCGGTCTTATGAAGAGCGGTCACATGGACCAGAGCATAGCCAGGTGGGGCTAAGGCGAGAAAGGTCATTTCGGCTTTTCGGCACTTCGGTGTTCAGAAGATCGAGAAGACAGGGGTTCATGACATCGGGAATCTAGAAATCCCTGAAACCCAAAATTCCATTTCGGGGAAAATTCATGGTCGTGTGCAGAAGACCGTGAGGAAAGATAAGGACCTGTGGATCGGTATTTTAACAGAGATTTCAGCAGGGAATCAAAAGAGCAAATTTGGCTCGAGGAAGAGATTGAATGATCCTTAAGACCGGGAGATCAGCGCAGGGACTCTGTCGAGGCAGAGTGTGCATTTGCGTCAATTGGTATCAAAGCCCAGATTTTGTTTGTATATTGCAGACCGAAGGAGCAGGAAGGAGACAGAGTGCTGAAATTCTGTAAGGATTGTTTGTAGGTAGGCAATAGTCCATAGACAGTCAGGAGGACTGTAGATGAAGCTAGGAGCACTTAGGTTTGCAGGAGTGACAACAGATTTGCCAGGAGGGAAAATAGATAGCAGGATGGCTACTGAAGGCCACATGCATGGTGGTGAGAAAAACCAGAGGATGTCTAGAAGACAATGTACGCTGTTGAGAAGGGAGTTGAGGCATGCTGAAAACCTCAACATACCGGAGGAAGAGAATAAGGTTCAGATGTGTGAACCATAGACTGGGAGAGGTCTCAATGATGCAGAGGATGAATTGGGATCAGTTGAAGATCTCAAGCACTCCTAGGAGGGAAGAGAAGAAATTCCAAACTGCTAGGTGGGCAAAAAGTTGAGATCACTACGGGATTTCACAGACTGTCATGAGGACAGCCAGGGAATTTTAGATTTCCAGGAGGGCAATGGATCGAGATCGCTGCGGGATCTCATAGACTGCCAGGAGAGCAGTAGAGAGTTTCCAATTTTCCAGGTGGGAAAGGGAACAGAGATGGGATTAGTTGATTCCATACACTGCCAGGAGGGCAGCAAAAAAATCCCAATTTGCCAGGTGGGCAGGGATGAGCAGTTGAGGCTATGTGAGAGTCTCATAAACTTAGAGGTGAGTTTGGATCAGCCCAAGGAGGTGACAGAGAAGGTGAGATCAGAGATGGATTTGAATCAGCAAATGAAGCTGACAGAAGAGGATCTGTGGAGTTTTCTAATGATTGGGGGAATAAAAATATTCTTACCATTTTCCTAAGAGGAGGAAGAAGTCTGTGTTGCATATGCAACAAAAACAGAAGCAGGACAACCAACTGAGACTGTCAGAGAGGCATTGGAGTAGACTTTTGAGGCTTCCCAAGAAGAACAAGAGAATGAGCATTCTGAGGAATGGATCAATGCTTTCAGCCAGAAAGTCGAAAACAAGGAAGCTGCAGCACTAAAGCCAACAGCAGAAGAAGTCGAAGAGCAGGCAGGTAGATTGATCACTCCATGGGAGATGGAGTTGAAGATGTTGGAGGATTGGCTGAACAATCCAGAGCTGGAAAGAGAACTGGTAGAAGTTGAGCTATCAGAGAAGGTGACTGAACAATAGGTTAGTCAAAGGGAGGCTGTAGAGCTGAAGTCTGCAGCAGAGTGGACACTTAGTGCCACAGGAGGAGGAGATGAAGAAAGCATGGGAGATCATGATGATCTGCCCATTTGCAGAAAAGTTTTGCAGCTGGGGAGACTGCATGAGCAGGGCCAACCACTGGAGCAGCTGGATGAAGTGATCAAGGAGATCAGGGAGGTGATGATCAGATCAGTAGAGACTGCCAACAAGGAGGGCCTGGGTAGAAAAGAAGAAGCAACAACAGCAACAACAACAACAGGGAGATGGAGCGGATGAACAACTCCAAATATTTGTTTGGGATCCAGGAGGATTTCCATAGCTGAGGGTGGAAGCTCATGAGCAGGAGCTCATGAATTTTTCATCTAAGGAGTATGATGCAGGAGCATCTCTCCACGTCAACCAGCCAGCCAGCTAGCCAATTTGGCGGATTTCAAATCGTGCATTCAAGAGAGGCACAACCCTCATTTAAAATTTCAATGAATGTAAATTAATGACTTAGGCTGTTAAGCTATGAAGTCGTGCCTTTGTGCAGGCTGTGAATAGATAGGCCTTTAATATATTGTAAGGCTGAGATCTAGATCCAATCCTGGACTAGACAACCCATTCAATGTAATTGAATAGGGTAGGTAGATAGGAGGGAAGATCTCTAAGATCCCCCTCAGGTAAAATATCTTTTGGGGATCTCATTTTGTAATAGTTGAGTTGAGGAGTAGTTGTAAGAGAGGAGAAAATTTTGAGAAGGAGCCGAGACCTTGTTACAAGCTGTGCTCAGGAACATCTTGTACAAAAACGGGCATTTTTCATTTTAATACAAACAACAGTTTTTCCTGCATGTATTTCTGTGTTGAATGAATGTATGTATGTTTTTTATTATGCTATGAATGTATGTTGTTATCATGCATTTGCAGGAGTGTGTTTGATTTCAGGTTAATGTCTTTGAGGCTTCATACCATGAGGGTGTTACAGAACACTGAGGGTTCTGATAGCCGTGCACAGAGAGTGCATTTATGAATTCTGCGGGTTCAGATAGAGGCGTGCCAGGTGGGCACAAGAACTGAAATCATCAAATCAGAAGAAGACCTTGGAGGTTTCTAAATACCTTAGGAGGCAAGGTTGTGGAGAAGAACACAATTGCAGACATAATCTCTCTTTGAGTTCTGTAGAGATCTGGCAGGAGGGCATTGAACAGGTGCAAGGAGTGCACAGAAGATAGAAACTCTGTTGTGAGTTATGTGAAGCTCTGCCAGGAGGGCATTGAGCACAGACACAAAGTGTTGAGGAAGAAATCTGCTGTGATTTCAGACATAAGTCAAAATCACTAAGGATTTTGAGAGATCTTCCAAGAGGGCATTGAGCAAGTGCATAGGGTGCACAAGAGGGGACAAAACTGCTGGAAGTTCTATGAGAAGATACTCTGCCAGGTGGGCATTGAGTAGATGTGCATATAGGCATAGGAGAAAAGAACTCTATGATTTCTGTGATCTGAGGAAGAGTCCAAGAAGAAGGATCTTCACAGGGTTTTTGAACACCCTGAGCACTCAGCAAGAGATTTCTTGAGTAAAGGATAGCCAGGAGGGCATTCAAATTCTCCATTTGCAGGAGAAGGAAGAAGGATAAAATCCCTTAGGGGTTTGAGTATTTGAAAATCTCAGAAGAGATAGCACTTTCGTGTGCAAGACCCTGTAGGAGCGCAGAGGTCACAAATCTTCAAGGATTTGAAGAAAAGCTCAGGAGGGACAATGTTTTTACATGCACATGCGGGATTCAAAGTGTGGAGCTCGCAGAGAAAAGGAGCTAAGGTGGAGGCATTAAGAATTTTGGAAATTCTTCCAAGTCTGGAAAGAAAGCGTTGAAGCTTAGGAGGAGGCAAAACAGTCGTCTGATCAGACTGTGAAAGAGATCTGGACCGTCGGATTTCCCACGTCCAGGAAGTAGTAGAGCGAGCGCACAGAGAAGAAAGAATATGGACCATTGGATCTTGGTCCAATTACCTGTCAGCCCTTGGATCTGACAGGAGTTGCACGAGGTTTAAACTTCATGAAAAGGAGGGTGAAATTCTCGAAAGGCGTTGGGATATCGGGACTTCGACATTTAGGAATTTGGAAGTCTTGAGGACAGGAGATCGAGAATCTCCAGGGTGAAAACCCCGAAACAGATCTGGACCATCCATCGGTTGGGACACGTGGCAAATATCGAGGGTCTGTTGGCATTTCGCATGTAGGGACTTCGGGGATCAAGAATACAGGATGCTGGAACATTTCAGCATTTGATTTCTCGAAATCATGAAATGATTGAGGACCGTCCATCATAGGAGGACGCGTGGCAGAAATCCAAGAATTCGTAGAAAATCCCGATAGGAGGGCCATTTCGGCATTTCGGGATTCGACATTTCGCGAATCCTGAAGACAAGAGACACATGCATTTCGGGAACGAAAGTTCCGAAATCATGAAAAAGTAGAAAGGTCCAGGAGAATCGGGAAATCGGGATTCAGAGGATCGGGAATCCTGAGGACAAGAGGTCCAATTGATTTCGACATTTGAAAGCCTGAAATCCCGAAAGGAGATAGGAAGCCGGGAAATTTCCATTTCAGCATTTCACACATCGGCACTTCGGGAGTCGAGAGGACGGGAGGTCGGGATCCGTGTTGGTAAACCCCGAAGAAATTAGGGCTGCAGTCTTATGAAGAGCGGTCACATGGACCAGAGCATAGCCAGGCGGGGCTAAGGCGAGAAATGTTGTTTCGGCTTTTCGGCACTTCGATGTTTGGAAGATAGAGAAGACAGGGGTTCGTGACATCGAGAATCTAGAAAACCCCGAAACCCAAAATTCCATTTCGGGGAAAATTCATGGTCGTGTGCAGAAGACCGTGAGGAAAGATAAGGGCCTATGGATCGGGATTTTAATAGAGATTCTACCAGGGAATCAAAAGAGCAAATTCGGCTCGAGGAAGAGATTGAACGATCCTTTAGACCAAGAGGTCAGCGCAGGGACTCTATCGAGGCAGAGTGTGCGTCTGCGTCAGTATGTCTCTGGACAATAGCTATGTGCTACTATGGTGGATGTGTTCCACTGGTGGTGACTATATGTGTCACTCGTTAGTATCCGTGTGCTACTTGGAGTGGTTGTGTACCACTTGATAGTAGTTGTGTACTACTATGGATAGACACAGTCTTGTTCCATTGGATGGCAATGTATTTGATTGCCATGGAGACTATCACTAGTGTTGGAGATGTTTGCTAGCTAGATGGATAGATGAGATCATGAGATAGCCTGTGTATGGTCTATTTGTGCTCCAAACCATTTCCTTTAATACCTCCCTAGCTAGAAGGGAGTGTTGATGTTACGGTAGCTGCAGGAGGTATTAGCCTCCACGTGTATCCTTTGACGAGACTAGAATATTTCGAGAATCAAGAGAAACCCTAAAAAGTTGGATAATAAACCTAGAAGACAAGTCGACTCAAGAGAATAATTAATATTAAGTTATTAGCCTCCAGGAAGAGAAGTCGACCTAGTTAGGTGACTTGGAGCAGTATAAATAGAGGGTGCTTCAGGGACTGCTTCTCATTCACGCATATATATATATATA
>JZKD02S1674172.1:295675-308600 GCA_000966675.3 Picea glauca
TTCAATAGTCTAGATCTAGGGAAAGAGTAGTATTCTGTCTTGTTTTGTTCTAGATCCAGGTGGATCTAGGGAGATTGGTCTGTGTCTGCACTCACGAATTTATCCTGAAACAGAAACATTCCTTGAGTTTTGCTTGAAATATTGTCTTATATCTTAGATGGAGGGATTCATAATCGCTTGCAAGATGATTCAGTAACATGGATTTTAATTAAATTTTCATTTTGTAGAAATTAAAAAAAAATAAAAAAAAATTTGTTTGTATTTAAATATACATTAATTTTTAGTATGTTTTACTTGCAAGATATAATTTTAATGATGAAAGGCATGGTTGAATAAATCAATCATGAACACAAACATAACATAAATATTGTATACATGGAAACCCATTTGGAAAACCAACAAGAAATGATCTTGTTTTGGCTCTTTTTATGCATGGGAATGATTACAAATAGGGTTTATAAACTCCCAAATGAAGATTGTTATATTCTTTCTCCTTGTCTACATTTTACAAAGTGCATCTTGGCTCTAAGACAATATCTGTTCCCCATCGATAGTGAAGGGATTCCAAAATGGCATCCTTTTTTCAACTCCCTATAACCTTTTTATTATCACCTTTTACCCACTTTCACACATTTCCATCACTTACCCTGTTCACCCGCATACATTTTTGGACTAAGGTATAACTATGCCATTTCAATGATCATTCTTACATATTTAGGAGATAATCTACTTATTTTTCATGTTAAATAGTGAAATGTACATAGAACACTTTGCACAAGCATACAACATATAGGTACTCTGGAGGCAATGTGATAAGTTGTTGCAACACCTTATGTGTTGCTACAACACCTTTTGTGTTGCTGCAACACTCCCTACAAGTGTTGCAATACCTTCAGCGTGTGGTCAAGGCACGACCATGTTGCAATAGTTGGATAGCTCTGAAGCAGTCAAAATCCATGACAACAATTGAATCGACTGAGTAAGGATAAGGATGGAAAAAAAATCAACATACCCGACAACAACATTAAAGGGATCAAACCATTCACCAACAAAGAAGGAAAATGAGAAAGAATAACCAAAAATTAGTTTCTTGTCTAGTCGATTGAGTCAGTCGTAGATATTTTATATTTTTTGTTGTAACCAGTCGAGGAACAACCAAGGTTCTCAAGGTTGTCCCTCAATCTCATGAGAAAAATAAGGAATGTAATAGATGTATAAATCATCCTCCATTCAAGCATGAAAGGGAGGAGAGATAGACAAACATAGAATAGAGAACATAAGTCATGTACTTTCTTTTTTGCAAGTTAATATAGAGTTCTTATTCTTGTTCGAAGTGCAAAATGTGTTAATTTGAGTATAAAAGCATCCTACTGCACTCTTAGAACAACACCCCTTCTAAGGAGGTAGGCCCCCCTCCTTAGCTCAGTATTGTTTGTATCTTTTATAGTTTGTATATGTAGTTGTAGCATCGTTTATATATTTTCATTTATTTCTAGGAAATCCTATTTAACATCTTGTTGTAACTTAGTACTAACATTGTATGGCGTTGTCTTTTGGTTAAGAGTGAACAATTGTAGCATGTTTTCCCTATTTCCATTTATTTCCAATAATTCCTCTATTAACATCTTGTTGATCATTGTAGCAGGGTATTGCTTCCTGATTGAATGAGAGAATAGTTGTAGTGTCTCTCATATTTTCATTTATTTCTAACAATTCCTCTATTTAACTTTTTTGTGATTCAAGTAATTCCCTTGCCGAGACTCGGGTTGTTGTAACTCTTGTTGCTGCAACTCTTGTTGTTGTAACTCTGTATCACCGACTTTATCTTTATAGTTGACAATTGTGTGGTTTATGGATTGAAAGCATACGTTGGTTTGATTCTTATAGCTTGAGGGTTGTTGCATTTCAGTACGGGAGCCATAACATATATGTCACCTTAATCAAGATCACCTTAACGCTTGAACAAGTCACCTTTACTTTCTTGCAATTGTGGTTTACTTTTCTTGGAAAGTGTGATTTACTTTTCCTGCAAAGTATGATTTAATTTTCTTGCAAGTGTGATTTATTTTCCTGCAAAGTGTGATTTACTTTCCCGCAAGTGTGTTATTTACTTTCATGTAGCTATGTGTTTTCATTCCTGCAAATGTGGATTTGATAGAGCTGAATTCGGTGACTTGCTAGAGCATCTTGTTATATTGCCTTGTGATATTCATTTGAAAAGTAATACAACTCGTTGGCAATTACAACATTATAATTGCATATATGGTGCACGATAGTTCGTAATTTCAAATACGACCTCGTATTGATAATTAAATGTACATCTCTTAAGTTGCTTACTAAAATTAATTAGGAAGTAATTGAAAAGTCCATCATTTTTGGTGTTTTTGTCGAGGAAATGTCAAAAAAGTTGTTTCTTTGCCATTGTTTGGATTTTCAGTACAAAAGGTTGAGTCATATGATTTATTTTCAGCAATTTGTAGGATGATTTTCTAGTCTTTTCTATGCACAAAGTTAGGGATCAACAAGGTAGATTCATCAGTTCATCCAAAAATCCCTGTAAAGATAACAGTGCAGGTCACTCTCAAGAGGGAAGGGAGCTCAATTAGCCAAACTATATGTAACCTACATCAAGTTTTCTTTCCAAGAAGAGAAATGAGACATCCACTCAAGAATATGAAACTATACAAGGTTCTATGCACACAGAGGTTATTCCTTTAGAGGAGTTGGTCAGTGAACAATACCACTCCAAAGAGTTTATTTTTCCTAACGCAATTTTGGAAATAGAAGACATCCCTCGGAAGGAAATGGCACATGAAACTGAAAAACAAGAGACCTTTGGCTTCAGATTTCCAATTAAAGGATCAAATGAAGAGACCAAAATGAAGAATATCCCTCATTCATCCTTACCAAATTTTCATGTTCTATCCAAAGAAGACCCCGATACCTTCCTCTTCACATTCAATGTACTTTGCAGAAGTTGTGATTACGTGTCAGATGCCCAAAAATTAAAACTTTTTTCTTCCACACTCAAGAATTCTACATTACATTGGTTCATGGGCCTTGGTAGGGACAACATCCGCACATGGGACCAGATGACTCATAAATTTCTGAAAAATAACCAAGATTATTGTAAAGATAAAACATGGGAGGGAGGAAGTATTTACAATGACACAACATGAAGAAGAGAGCCTTGAGGATTATGTTGAAATATTTAACTATAATTTGTAGAGGAAAATGCAATGAGATTTGGCTCCCAAGATAGGACTTGTCTTATTCTTGAGAGAATCTGAGACTATTTCATTGAAATCCTCAATTTGATGGGAGAAGGAGATATCTCTCAGCGAGACTATGATGTCATATTGGAACTCTATCGTAAATATTCCATAGGTACTTCAAAATCAGGCAAAGGACCAAGAGATATATTAACAAGGACTAGCAAGACTGTTGGAGGTGGAGTCATAAGAGCATAAACTGGGAATATGTTAGAGGAATTCAAAACTAATGTACTTATTTCCTTGAGCTCCCAGTTGGATACATTGAGAATGAAGAAGAAGAAACAAAATATAGAACGAGCTTTGGCCATCTTTTTCCCAAAATGTAGAATGAAGCACCCATGGATGGAGTATCCATTGGACCAAATCCAAGTTTTTGGAATATGCAGTGAGGAGCATGCTACTTGCAATTGTACGTCCTTACCAAGACTGAAAGTTGTCTATCAAAAAGCTGAGGAACTGGAGAAACTCTGCTTTGTCTCTCAGAAGTCACCATGCCACCCCAGACCTCAAGGTATGGTTCAAGACCAATCTCAATATTTTAATTCATACTAGAATAACCCTTCCATGTAGTATTTCTCTCAGCCATGGTGCATTCCAACGCAATGATGGGTGGCCCCTCCTCCTACAAACTAGTTATGGCAATAGGGGTGGAGAAATACCACTTTAGGAGGCCCTCAATAGGCCATGACACAACCTCCCATACAAATTCTTCCTCCTCCATAGATGTAAGAATCCACATCAGCCCCTCCCTGACCACAATTACAGGCACAACCCACCCCCAATCCTAATAATAGGAGGTCATCCCAACCAACACAAGTTGTCAAACTTTCCACCTACCCTACCTATTCCATCTCTTCCTTGGACTCCCATGACATCCATCTTTGATCGAGGAAGACAGTAACAAAGGACCAACCTTCTATTCGTCTTGTAGATTTGAATGAGGACGTCAAAAATAAAGAACAAGAACATGAAAAATCTCATGAACCTTTGAACTCTAATCATGCACACCATGAACTTCAAAACCCACCCTATCTAGAAATATTAAACCTAGAGAAACCTCTTACTCACCCTGAGTTCAACTTCTTGGGGGAACCAAAAAACATGTGTGTTAAAATAAAGTTATTCCAAGCCATAAATTATGTGCCTATCTATTGAAAAGAAGTACAAGAACTTGTTTAAGAAAACCCAGTAGAAAAAGGAAGGATCCCCAAACTATCCATGTTATGGGTAAACTGTCATACTTAATGATGGGGGGAGTTCTCATAGACAAATACTTTGATCTTGGTGACCCGATAGTTAATGTGAAGATTAATAATACACTCATTAGCAACACATTAATCGACCTTGGTGATGTCATTAATGTTATGATGTGTGAGACCATGCAAGCCTTAGGACTCATGGGCCTTAGGGAAACTGCAACTGTACTTCTACTTGCTAACAACTCAACTACCAAACCAGAGGGAATCTTAGAGGATGTAGTGATCTCCATAGATTCATGGGAATATCCCATCGAATTTATGATCCTACAACCCAAAACCTCTATGGGGAATATCATTTAATCCTAGGAAGGCGGTGGTTGGCCACAACTGACGCTTACATCGATTGTAGGTCAGGAAACATGACCATTTTCCACAGGACCTCTACAAACCAATTAACTCTATATCCTCCCGCCAAACCCAACATAGATTTTGAAACACCACTTTGAGATGAAAAATAATATAGTGATGTAGAAGGAAAATTTCATCAAGTCCTCTCTATATATCAATACCTAGCCATTAGAGAGAAAACAAAGGATGACAAAATCAATGATTTCATAACTTCTTCTTCCTCAATAAACTCACATATTCTTGAGAAACTTATGCACCCATAAATACAGGTTTCTCTTTCCTCAACAAGAATCTCACCTATAGAACACGAGTCCCCTCCTGAAAAATATCAAGGGTATACCACATAAACTATAGAAATTAGCCCTGATAAAACCTTGAACATCAATTGGGGATTGTCTGAACAAAAAAAAAGAGCGAGTGGTTAAAGTACTACAAAAAAATAGTGATGCATTCACCTAGGATTAATTTGACATGAAGAGAATCCATCCTAACTTATGCACACACCATATATACATTAAAGAATGGTATATACCCATCTTCCATCCCTAGCACCAGATGAATCCAACACTAAAGGACATAGTTAAGAAAAAACTATAGAAATTTCTTGCAACCAACTTTATTTATCCAATTTTCAACAACCAATGGGTCTTTCCTTTATTCATGGTACCAAAGAAGAATGGTAGATGGAGGATTTGCGTGGACTATTGAGAACTCAAAAAAGAAACAAACAAGGACCATTTCCCACTCCCATTCATTGACCAGGTCTTGGATACATTAGCAGGGAAGAAATAGTTTTATTTTCTCGACAGATTCATCAGGTATAACCAGATCCATATCGTGCCCAAAGATCAAGACAAAAAATGTTTAACTGTCCATGGGGGACATTTTATTATCGTGTTCTACCATTCGGGTCATGTAACTCCCCTACCACCTTTCAAAGATATGTAATTGGTATATTCTCTTATCTAATTCATGATTGTGTGGAAATATATATGGATGACTTTGTGACATATGGTGATGAATCTAATGAGGCATTGGAAAATTTAGAGAAAACATTGATCATGTGTAAAGAATCAAATGTTTCCCTCAACAATGAGAAATGTGATGTTAATTGATGGCATCGTATTAGGGCACCACATCTCAGCTAAAGGCATCCAAGTGGATACAGAGAAAATCAAGGTAATATTAAAAAATTTACTCTGTGTTCACAAAAAGAGGTACACATTTTTTTAGGATATGTTGGTTATTACCATCGCTTTATTAAAATTTTCTCACGAATTTCTCATCCATTTTTTACTTTTCTTAACAAATACTCTAATTTTTTGTGGATAGAAAGCTTCCAACATGCACTTGAAGAACTAAAAACTAAGGTGTCTAAGGATCCTATTTTAAGAGGACCCGATTGGTCCCTCTCGCTTCATATTTCTACGGATGCATCAAACACCACCATTAGAGTTGTTTTAGGAAAAAACTAGAAGGACATGATCCATGCACGATCTACTACATCAACAAAAATCTCACACCTACAGAACTAAATTTTATGGTAATAGAGAAAGAGTTTCTTGTGGTAATACATGCAATTAATAAATTTCAGCATTACATCAAAGGATATCCAATCATATTGCATGTTAACCATGTCGCCATAAAATATATAATAAACACACTTTAATTTATGCTCATTTAATGCAATTCATTATAAGTCACGATGAAAAGATACTAGATCAATGTGACATGGTTTAGGGAAAACAAAAATTTATGCCCCATCCCTTAAAAGTTCCAACTAAGGGGTTGGGTGTGCTACAACTCGTTACTTAGTTATATATGCACATATAGCCATAGTTATGCTATTTAGTGGTTAAACATATAATCATGGTTACTGCACACTACTATATAATCATCATCATTAAAGATAAACATACAAACAAATCTAAAGATAAACATGCATTCACATTAGATACATGAAATAACATCCAAAAGCACAGTTCTACATAGGGTTACCGTGGTTCACCTCACTCTGTCATATCTACAGGATCCTCTTGCACACTAGACCCCTATTACCCTAAACTCGTTACTTAGTTATATATGCACATATACCCATAGTTATGTTATTTAATGGTTAAACATACAATCATGGTTACTGCGCACTACTATATCATCATCAACATTAAAGATACACATATAAACAACTCTAAAGATAAACATGCATTCACATTACATACATGAAATAACATCCAAAAGCACGGTTCTACACACAGTTACCATGTTTCACCCCACTCTGGGCTACGTCCACAAAATATCGACTTCTCACTAAATTTTGAACAAAATTAAACAGAAAATATATAAGATGAAAACTTAGAACAATTAGACTAAAACACAGAAATAACAAGGCACTGCTCTAAGTATGTGATAATTGCCTATGGGGTTGAACGGTCACAGAACTAGATGAAGCCGGGAAAATGGTCACAAAACCACGAAAATGTGTATACTGTCCTCATGGACCTGCCACTGAACCAAGATACTATACTAACAACGTTTTTTGTGTCTAACTACTTTATAAAAAACTTCACACTCAATAATATTAGATATTTATTTCTAAATATACAAATTTGTCAACAATTTCTCAATATGGTTAGAAGGTACATCACCTGCTTCCAGAAAACCAAACATTGTTAGATAATAATGTAATACTTCCAAAACCAAACATTATTAAATAATAATGTAAGACATTCATAAAAAAATTTAAGAAGAAAGGAAACATTTGAAATCAAAATCTACATGAAATGATATGAATATATAAATTCACTATTGATGTTACGGTAGTTGCGGGAGGTATTAACCTCCACATGTAACCTTTGACGAGACTAGAATATTCTGAGAAGCAAGAGAAACCCTAAAACATTGGATAATAAACCTACAAGACAAGTCGGCTCAAGAGAATAATTAATATTAAGTTATTAGCCTCCATGAAGAGAAGTTGGCCTAGTTAGGTGACTTGGAGGAGTACTAATAGAGGGCGCTAGAGCTCATTTGGACACACTCAATCTCACAACCTCATAAGGAGTAGTGGTGTGCATGAATGGAGGAGAGATGCAGTTGTTGCAATGGTGACTTGGTCTATGGTGACTTGGTCTTTGGTTATGGTTTGGACATTCTGCTTGGTACGCTAGCTTTGGAGAGAGGTATGCTACCTTGGTTGGATATTGGTTCTAGTGATTGCTTCCAAAATTATTCTTTATGTCAAGGTTAAGGTGCTCAGGAGTGGCCTTTGTGCCTATGGTTTGGTGACAATTCTAAGATATTTTTTATGGTGAAATGAGCACACCTATTATTTTAACAGGTTATCGGTCCACACTATCTTTAGATAGTCTAACTACTGGAAGGTATATTGGGAGGATTTGCTCATTTATAGTTACAGTTGTAGTTAGAGATTTTCTGCAGCAACGAAACCCTAACCCTCTTGTTGAGGCACCTTAAGTGAAGCGCTTGAACTAATTCTTGGATAGCCTAGTGCACCCTAGCCTATCACACCTCCTGTTACTCTCAGCAAGAGAAGGTATAAAGTTTGAGTTTTTGCTTGAAGTCAAAGGTTGACCAAGTCAAATTCAAATTCAACGCAACCATGACTTACTCTATGAATTCATAAAACAAGTTAGAAGGGGCTTATAACTTCAGAGCATGGAAGTCAAGGATTGACCTCATCCTTGCCAAGAATAAAGTGCTAGATATTGTGAAAGGCAAGATCATGGAACCACAGTTTGAAGCAGGAAAAGAAAAGGAACCTCAGAACGTTGCAGTTATGGAGAAGTTCAAGGATATTGACATCAATTCTATGAGTATCATAGTGGGATCTGTAAAGGACCATTTGATACCCTACATTTCTCATATTGACTCATCTAAGAAGATGTACAATGCCCTAACAAACCTCTTCTCAATTAGAAATATTGGACAAGTGATGAGCCTGAAGAGTGAACTCAGTGACCCAAATATGACAAAGGATGACACCATAGATTCATACTTTGTTAAAATTTATCAGTCGAGAGATCAATTACAAGATATTGGAAAAGCCATCCCAGAAAAGGAAGTTGTGAACATAGCACTTAATGGCCTTTCTAAATCATGGGATTTCTTTTCTGCAAGCATCAATACAAGGAAGGAGTTCCCAATGTTAGAATAACTTCGGGCTTGATGTGCATAAGAAGAGATAAGGTTGAATTCTAAAGAAACCTCTGAAGGAAGAATATGATCAATCCTTTGCAACAAAGTTCAAAAGACATGGAGGTAAGAAAAAATATGATTCAAGAAATAAGTTCAAGAGAGATATGTCAATGGTACAATCTTTTAATGCCATGACTATGGCCACTACGAAAGGAATTGTCCTAAACTAACAAAGAAGAGAAAACATAGACATTACACATCAACTACCAATGATGAATAACCTTCACAGAAGACAAAGAATGATGAAACACATTTCTTCTATTATTCAGCTCTTACTAGAACCATTGAAGATGACATGTGGCTGATTGATAGTGGAGCTTCAAGGCATATGATAGGTGACCACAAGAATTTCTCAAGCATGAAGGAAAAGGAGACACCTCATAAAGTGGAGCTTGGAGAAAATAACTCTTATACAGTCAAGGGAATTGGACAAGCTACTATCAATATGGAATCAGGTAACTCTATTCATCTTAGTAATGTTTTATATGTTCTTGGTTTGAAAAATAATCTAGTATCTATTTCTTGTTTGGAAGAGAAAGGAGATAGAGTATCTTTTGTGGATGGAAACGTTCTTGTATGGTCTAAAGACTCAAATATAGAAGACACTAGAGTCATTGGAACTCATGAAGGAAGGTTGTATAAAATCCTATGTCAGAATACTCAAGCCCTAGTACATGATGAAATCGATCCTAGTGAGTTATGGCATAGAAGGTATGCCCACCTTCATTATCAAGCCTTTCCATCCTTAAAAAAAATGGTTGTAGGAATACCAAAATTACAATCAGTACATGAAGGTGTGTGTAGAGGATGTGCACTTGGGAAGAATATCAAGAAACCATTCCCAAGCAGTGAAAATATATCCAAAGGGTTCATGGACCTAATACATTCAGATGTATGTGGTCCTATTCCAATGAAGTATCTAGGAGTATCTCTTTACTATGTGACATTTTTATATGACTTCTCAAGAAATACATGGTTATATCTGTTAAATACTAAGGATGAAGTATTTGGCAAGTTCCAATAATTTAAGGCTGAAGTAGAGAACCTAACAGATGAGAAGATAAAGGTAATAAGATCTGACAATGGAGAAGAATACACCTCCAATGAGCTCATTTCCTTTTGCAAAGAAGCTAGGATTAGGAGGGAGCTCATTGTCCCTCACAATCCTCAACAAAATGGTGTGGCTGATATAAAGAATAGAACTATTGAAGAATCAATCAAGGCAATGATGAATGATCAAAATCTATCTATGTTCCTACGGGGAGAAGCAGTCATGACAACTGTTTATCTTCAGAATAGAAGTCCACATAGAATATTGAAGAACATGACTCTAGAAGAATCCTTCTCCAAGAAGAAGCCAAGTGTTGAGAACTTGAGAATCTTTGGATGTCCTGTATACATTCATGTTCTAAAGGATAAGAGAAAGAAGTTGGAACCCTCGGGAAAGAGAGGAATATTTGTTGGATAAAGTGAATTATGAAAAGCATATAGAATCTATGTTCTAGGACAATAGAAGGTTGAAGTCAACAGAGACGTAACTTTTGATGAAAGGATTTCATTCAATAATTCTATAGAAGGTTCCATAGAAGGTTCCATAGACTCCAATGAAGAAGAGGAACATGAAGATACCAAAGAAGAAAGCACATGTTCTCCATAACACCCCAGTGAAGAACCGGAACCATCATATGAACATGTGGAACCAATTATTGAACCTAAGACTAGAAAGAGACCAACATGGATTGAATCCACCTTGCAAAAAGACATAAATCTCCCAATGTCACCCTCAGTCAAATAAAGAAATCCAAAAGGTTTTCCATTTATGCAGTTCTCATGACAAATCTCATTAATGCAGAACCTTCCACCTTTGAAGAAGTAGTCAAGCAGAAAGAATGGAAGGAGGCCATGATGGAAGAATACCAATCTGTTATGAAAAATGATGTATGGGAAGATGTTCCTAGACATAAAGAGAAGTTTTTAGTTACTTCAAAGTTGGTTTACAAGATAAATCATGCCGTAGACGAAAGTATTGACAAATACAAGGTGATATTTGTGGCTAGAGGTTTCTCCTAGTAGGAGGGGGAAGATTATGATGAGACGTTTGCTCCAGTTTCCAGATATACCTCTATTAGAGCCATCATATCTCTATAAACTTCCATGGGTTGGAGTTTACATTAGATGGATGTAAATACAATGTTTTGCAATGGAGTGATTGAGGAAGAAGTATACATAGAGCAACCTCAATGTTTTGAGGCAAACCCAAGAGAAACCCATGTTTCCAGATTAAAGAAGGTCTTGTGTGGACTCAAGAAAGCTCCAAGAGATTGATATGAATGTATTGATAACTATTTGACAAGACTTGGATTTTCCAAGATCCTTGCTGATCCAAACCTATACTATAAATTTATGAATGGTGCACCTGTGATTCTACTGTTAAATGTCGATGATTTTTTCTTGACAGGTACAGAGCCTCTCATTATTCAGTGTAAGAAAGAGCTAGCCTTAGAGTTTGATATGAAGGATCTTGGTCTCATTCACTATTACTTGGGATTAGAAGTATGGAAGAAGCATGGTGAAGTCTTCCTAGGACAAGGGAAGTATGTTGTAAAGATCCTTCAAAAGTTTCGGATGATGGATTGTCAATCCATGGAAACTCCCATGGTGACAAATTTGAAGAAGTTGAAAGACTCTGATTCTAATCCAGTAGACTCGTCCCTATACCGACAGTTGATTGGCTCCTTGATGTATTTGGTGAATAATAGGATGGACATTTGTTTTGTTGTGAACATGTTGAGCCAGTTCTAGGTGGAACCTAGGCAAGTTCATTGGACAACTACAAAGCATATTCTGAGATATCTTTGTGGGATGATTACTTATGGTTTGAGGTATGCCTCAAATAGTGATGTACAACTAAATGGATTTACTGTTTCATATTGGGTAGGGATTTCATATGATAAAAAGAGTACTTCTGGATTGTGTTTCATTTTGGGATCTGCTATGATATCATGGGCCAACATAAAACATAAGTTTTTCGCACTCAGCACCGCGGAAGCAGAGTATATTGCAGTTTGTGATGCTTGTATGAAAGCAGTGTGGCTCTGTAAGTTGGTTTCTGGACTGTTTGATCAGGTGCTATATTTGACCATGATATATTGTGATAATCATAGCTATGTGAATATCTCAGATAACCCAGTGTTCCATGACAGGTTGAAGCACATTGATATCAAGTATTATTTTCTCCATGATAAGGTCCAGAGGGGAGAAGTGGTTCTCCAATATATCTCCAATGATGAGCAGACTGTAGATATTTTAATGAAGCCTTTGTCCAAGATAAAGTTTGCATACTTGAGGGGTAAGATGGGGCTCATGGATATTGCTCCCTTGGTTTAAAGGGGGGAGATGAATTCCTCGGTTGGGAGGGAGCACTGATATGTGGCATCATGGAATGCTAGTGAATTGCAGATTTGTATCATGCTAGTACAACTTAGAGATGGTCATATAACTTAGATATGATGCTTGCATCATGGTAGATATGATCATGCTAGTATAGCTCAGATATGATACATATGGTTGGAGTTGTTGATACAGTGTCCTGAGGAACATTGTGCTAGTACAACTTAGAGGTGTCATACAGCTTAGATATGTTGTATTGACATCATGCTAGTTATGTTAATGCTAGTACAACTTAGAGACGATGTTGGTGAGCCACATCATGTTAGATATGATCATGCGAGTACAACTTAGATGTGGCATACAACTTAGATATGATGCAGTGGCCATGCATCATGCTTGATATGTCATGCTAGTATGGCTTAGAGATGATCATAATAC
>JZKD02S1674172.1:310992-358921 GCA_000966675.3 Picea glauca
CGTGCTCCACCTAGATCACATTCCAATCAATTATGTGGTTAGGGTCAGGCACACATTTCTTTAATAATGACACATGAAATATATTATGCACTCTCATGGATGCAAGAAATGCTAGAATGTATGCAACTATGTAATATCCCCAACCAAATTTGATATAAAAATCAGATCTAACTGGTTGAGAACTATTGTCAAACATTTTGACGGTATGTTCAATTTCCCTTAGAAAATGTCTTTTTCTTGCTATCCCAACTTTGATGAGGTTTTCTGATGTGTTAGCATGACATATGAAATAATTTATGCCTCCTTATAACTCCCTAATTGCAGGCTTCTATATATAATTGATGGTTGTTATGTTTTCTATGTGTTGGTTGATTGAAACATTTTGTCAAACACTTTGTTTGCAATGGCTGTAGCATTCATTTAAGTGTATTTTTTGTTGTATTTCGACCCATATTTCTTCATGTAATACTTAAAATAAACACATGCAATGATAACCAAATAAATAAAAAACCAATATCTATTAAAAACCATAAGATAGTACCTCAAATCCTTGCTTTATTTAATATGCATTTGATTGTTCAACATATAGTAATTTCCAGATCTGATATAACTAATACAACAACCACTTTGTTGGCTTGTAATGGCTCCAAAAGGCATGTAAATAGTGTCAATGATCCTCCTTTTTCATCCCCTAATGATGGTTAACCAAAAGAGATGTTATTTCATATCAAATCCACAATTCCCATACCCAGAAATGTGCCCTCCTTGTTGCTTATGCCCTGCTGAAATATGCACAATAATTATGATGTAAAATCTTCATGAAATGGATGAAATCTTGTATATATGATGATGAATAAATTATATTAGAAGTTCCCCTGGCTGCAGATGTCAAATCTGATCATAAATCATTGGATCTCAAATGCTAGTGCACCCTCCAAATGAGTAGAATGATCATGTGCAATAGATCCTCAGTCAACTCCTCAGGCAACCGCTCTTCTTTGATCTCAACTCCATCAACCATTGGACTACCAATCACTCTAATCCATTGATCCCAAACCAAGATGAGAACTACAATGCCCTGTAAAATATAGTCCTGTAGGCCATCCACAGAAAGACTCTCCAAAAAACCCCAAATCAATTGTGCAAGTAAATACCATATCCATCCCTCAAGGAAACTCTCACCTAAATAAGTCTCCAAACTACCACGTTCAGTAGTGTTCATATCCCTTGCTAACCAATAAGATGATCTACTCATATACCTGATTCTCAACCAAAGAGACCCGTCCTACCACATAGCGTCCCCATATCCATCTACACTCAAATCCCCCCAACCATGGAAGGAATCAATCATGAGTGTTCCAAAAAATCCCATGCGCTCTGGAAGTGTACCAAACCCTGCATCAAATAACTATGATCATGCCATACCACATATCTCAGTGCCTACTGAACTGTAAACCTCTAGCCAAAGTGTACTGATAGCTATGTTGTCTTGTCCATGATCACTAAACTCAACCTCCCTGTCAACCCACACTATTGCCTGCAGTGTCCCATACTCCTGCAATATCCCTATGATGTCAACCCTACTATATAGCTCTAGTACACTAGGGTTGAGAAATTCTAGCATACTCTCCCCACTCAGCTCTAAAACAAGGGTGGCTCAGGAATCGTGCGCTGACTTGTGATGATGAAATACCAAGCATGCCCCCATATGCCTCATGAAATCATCCTATAGATCCTCCTAGGAGAGTATCTCTCTGATCTACTGTCAGGTCCTGAAATGCCCAATCTTTCCGACCATAGGTACATCATGTATGGTCCTCATAATCTCTATCACTGCCTACTATGACCCTACATCCTGCTAACTGACCTCATAGTCCTCATCAGAAGCATTTGTCCTACTATGCCTCCCATCCTCATCCCGATGAGAATCTGAACCTATATCAACCTATGAAATATCCTCTATCCCATGACTAAGAATACTCTCCATCACACCCAATGCCTCATATGACTATTTCTGGTGAACCTCCCCTATCCTACTGCATGTAATGGAGTATCCTCTGTTAGGAGGTATTTGTCTAATAATAGTCCATGTCCCATGAAACTTACTATCTTTCCCATTGCTGATGTATGTAGTGAAAGTATCGAGGAAGGCTAACAAAAATACCTGCAACTGTATGTAAAACTGGGAAGTATCATATGATTTGGTCAATCCCAAAGGCTTGACCAAAAAATCATCCACCAACATCCAAGGTGAATAGTCGCCTGGAATTCACACTAATATCATGCCATCGTGTACAATAGTAGGTGACTCCACATACTGATGGTTAATCACACCCCTATATCATTAGTCATATGATTGATGCTACTAAGAAGGTAATCTCCCAGATCCATGTGCTGCTATAAGGGAGAGGACTGCTCTCCACGTAAATCTCCATGCTACACCAAGTATGTCTCCTCCCTGCACTCCAATGCATCCCCCTAGATCCGATGGTACACCTCTACATGTCCCTATGGACTACTTCTCATCACGGTATGCCCCTATATACTCATGTAAGCTCCTATACCCTCCTGCATCATCATGTATCCTGAGTGTATTGCTGGTTCAACCTCTACGTGGATGTCAACCAATCTTGGAACCTAAATGGATGTGTCCTCATAAATTTCCCTAGCTCTGGAATCCCCATGTGTATGTGTAGGACTAACTATCTCATAGATCCTCATGAATGGTGATCCCTGTGACACATGAACATCCTCAAGAGTCTCCTGGTCACATCTCTCCATAATCATCAGTGATCCTGGGTATCCCTCACACTCCTCCAATAACTAGTACTCCTCTATCCAACCACCAACATCCTATAGAGATGTAATTGAAGTATATATCTGAATCTCTACTGAGATAGATGTAGTGGATCTATGACTATCCTCCTCAAAGAGATCCTCTAATCTAAACTCTGATTCTTGAAGGGTTGTTTGTGTGCCTTTCAAGAATCCCTATGTGCTTACCAACTCATGAGTGAGTCGGTCCACCTCAACCTCCTTCTCCTTTAGTGCCCCATGATACATCTCGCCAACCTCCAGAAGGTAATCTCTATCCATAAGCAGTTGTTGGTAGTCGATCCTCATCATATTCACTCTCTCCTCGAGTGTCTGAAAGTCCTCAATGGAAAAATATCCATCCGAACTATCCTGTGCCATCATGGCCCTCCAACAATACTCTACCACCAATGTGTGTGTATCATCAATGTGTCTAATGGCTACCATGATCATGTCCTCTCTAACCCTCAACTGTACTACAAAATGATGTGACTCCTGAGCACTGTCCTATTGAAGTAATACGTCATGAATCCTGCTACTAATTTCAATAGTGGAATCCTCCTCAACACACTCCTCAAGAGCTAAGGAACTATATTTCTCACTTTCCACTATGCTACTGAATTCCCCTGTATGCCACTATACATCATCACATACTATTGACTCAATATGAATCGCCCTGTATCCTTTATGTACAACTATACCCTCCTGTGCACTCATCCTACTAATATCATCTGCACCCAAATCCCATAGGGATGTGTCCATACATGTGATATGGTCATCCCGACCAACAAGGAATGCATCCTCGTTACTATAAACTGGTCCCAGAAGGAAGTATCCCATCAATCTGTTGGTCTCCACAACCTGATCTATCAATGGGCTCCCCAAAAGAGGTGATTCACTCTCCCCACACTGATAGGCAAGTATATATTCATTTGTCTCCAAGTCATGCCTCTCCTCCTGAGCCTACAGATCCACATGTACCTTGTGTTCAATCACTACACAAGGTTCCTCTACCACATCCAAAATTCCACTGATATCCTCATGCATTGTGTCTAGCATAAATGATGGACTTAGAAGGTAAGGAATGTGTCATGCTCAAATCCCTAGGAGGATCATTATCCCCCATGCATGACCTCATATCAACATCCAAAGGTGGATCACCCAATCTCCGATCCTCCTCATGCCTAGGTGTTGCCACGGTTGTATCCTCACAAGTATCACCACCATGGTGAAGTGTTATGTCCTCAACACTATTTGATTGGGAAGATCAAGCACATGGACTATCATCCTTTCCATCCAACTGTTAATCAGATGCGCAAGAGTTGATGTCCTTATGGGACTTCTCTAATCTCCTTGTTTTCTCTTCACTTCACTGCTTATCTAAAAACTTGGGTATAACCCTTCCATCATGTAAGGATCATCTATTCATCCTTCTAATCATGATGCTGCAATACTCACCGAAGGTGACCAGTCTCTAGAATCTTGCACTCCGAGATTTATACTGTCTTTCCATGGCCTCAAATTCATGCTCCATCAATATATTACAAAATCACAGGATGTCGAAATTTTTTTCTCTGATACCACTGTAATATTCCTAACCAAATCTGATATAAAAATAAGATCTAATTGGTTGAGAACTTTCATCAAACACTTTGACGGTATGTTCAATTTCCCTTAGCAAATTCCTTCTCCTTTCTGTCCCAACTTTGATGAGGTTTTATGATGTGTTAGCATGACATTTAAAATAATTTATGCCTCCTTATAACTCCCTAATTGCGGGCTGCTATATATAATTGATGGTTTTTATGTTTTCTATGTGTTGGCTGATTGAAACATTTTGTCAAACACCTTGTGTGCAATGGTTGTAGCATTCATTTAAGTGTGTTTTCTGATGTATTTCAGCCCATATTTCTTCATGTAATACATAAGGGAAACAAATGCAATGATAACCAAATAAATCAAAACCAATATCTATTAAAAACCATAATATAGTACCTTAAGTCCTTGATTTATTTAATATGCATTTGGCTGTCCAGCATACCATAATTTCCAAATTTGATACAAGTAATACAAAAACCACTTTATTGGCCTGTACTAGCTCCAAAAGGCAAGGAAAAAATGTCAATGATCCTTCTTTTCAATCCCCTAATGATGGCTTCCCAAAAGAGATGTTATTTCATACAAAATCCAAAATTCCCATACCCAGAAATGTGCCCTCTTTGTTGTTTACTCCCTACTGAAATATGCATAATACATCTAATGTAAAATCTTCATGAAATGGATGTAATCTTGTAGATATGATGATGGATAACTTATATGAGAAGTTCCCCTAGCTGTAGATGTCAAATCTGACCACAAATCATTGGATCTCAAACCCCCAGTGCGCCCTCCCTTAGTAAATTCACCCCAGCTGCGAGAATAAATAATGTGGATGCTAGAAACCCCCAAGGGTGCCAAGAAAATTCACTCCAGGTGAGACAAACATAAACCAACTTAGATCTCTTGAAGATCTCATTCCCAAAATCCAATTCGAACTCCTTCCTATTGGACGTTATTTTGTGGAGATTGTGACGAATCTTGGGCCTCCCAAACTTCTTTCATGTGTCGTGGAAAGTGAAACGAACCTGGGATAACTTTGCAAGAACAATGACCCAAGGAAGTCATTGCAAGCGAGACGACCTACGGTGGTCGTCACAAGAGAGATGACCTACAATGGTCATCACAAGAGAGATGACCTACAGTGCTTGTCGCAAGAGAGATGACCAATAGTGGTCGTCACAAGAATGAAAACCTAGGGAGCTCGTTGCTAGAGGGACGAACTAGGGCGTTTGTCACAAGAGAGATGGCCAGAGTAGTTCATCGCTCTTGCGACAGCCCGAGTAGTTCTTGCAACGAACTATCTATACTATCGACGATCCTCTTCATTGCAAGAGAGACAATATATATCTATTTAAAAATAATAATAATAAAGATTAATGCAAGAGAGTTCCATTGAGGTTTATCAATTACGGTATCTCCATAACATATGGGTGAGTAAATATTCCTATTATTTACTTAATACATATTTCATACTCTTTTATACATTTTGGTGCATGTATAAGCACAATCATCAACCATATTGATATGTGATCATTATTTAACAACAGACATACAAATGAAAGAAAACATTGGGCTAAACTAGAAGAAAAATGCAGTATTAATGAAATAACTCCTTAGTGATGCAGGAGCATCGCCAACAAAGCACAAGCATGGAAGACAGTTGGGCGCATTAGCGTGTATTTTGAAACATTTGAATTTCAAAGATCAATGTATTAATGTAATATCTGACAAAGATTTTTGAGTTATGAACATCTTTAATGATCGGAGGCTGAACCATCATGTAAGATCAATGGGGAATGTATTTATCTTTAATGTGAAGGATCGTAGTACAGATCTGGAGCTTGCGCTCTTATTTGTCTACCTCGATACTCATTGTAATAAATGTTAAGTAGTTGATAGCATTTAATTCCGATAAGATAACATAGAGTAGTTGGAGGGAAGAACTCCAAAATAGTCCCTTTGTATAAAGCTTTGTAATATTTCCCAGTAGAGGCTGCTGATGTTGTAGTTGTTGTGGTTGATAGTTGGTTGTTGTTGTTGATAGAAGAGAACTAAGCAGTAGTTGAATCTATCTTGTATATGTCAAGGAGTAGTGAAGACCAGTGTATGTATGTATACAAGTTCTAGTTACATGAATATAACAGAGGATAATTGTTCCAAATGTGTGTGTTTATGTGTTTGTCTGAATGAGTGATAGGATTTTTGTTTATTTCAAGTCCCTGTTATTTTATGTTCTTGTATCCATGAATGCATTTGCATAGCTGAATGTATAAGTCATTGTGAAAGGTGAATAAGTTTCAATTGTTTCTCTTCTTTGAGCAAGTGCAAGGTGTGCATAGTGTCCGCAAGGAGTGTGTGAACAAGTCTGTTTCAACTCGAAGCTCAAAAGAGATAACGAGAACTTACATGTATGCAAGGAGTGCATCGACATCTGTAAGGAGTACGAGATAGGGTTTTCAGATTCGAAATCTCAAGAGGAGTAGTGTGATTTCAGTCACAGGATACAAAAGATGTTGGAGAACAGTTGCAAGGAGTGCGAAGTCATCCGCAAGGAGGGGTTGAGTTGTGGATGAAAATTTGTTGCAAGGTGTGCACAGATCGAAATCTTGACTAGGTGCCGAAGAGGAAGTGTCTAGAGGAAACCAAGGAGAGTAAGTTCAGGAGGGAGAGTGGCATAAATTCTTCAAGGGAAGAAGTCTCTGAAGTTTTCACTGAAAGTCAGTGAATGAGATTCGTTCTTAGAGGAGATGAATGATTCCAGACCGTCAGATCTGGAAGAACTACGAGGAGGCTAACTGTGAAGTGTTTCGGTACTTTGGAGTTTGGCAAGTTTGAGAACTTGATGAAAGCAGAGTTGCAAAATCTAAAATCATGAATGGATCTCAGCCGTTGATCACAGAGGAGCACGAGGAAAAAAACTGAGGAGTTCAAAAATTGGAAGACCAAAGGTTTGTGGGTGGAAGGCCTAGAGTTTCGTGAGATCGCGAAGTTCGAACAATAGTGGGGCTGACGAATCTAAGGAGACACGTGGTGGAAGTTTGGAACTTCAGAGAAGAGTGCTTCGGGAAAAAGTGAGGGAAGGATTTGGGATATCCCTAAAGTTTGAATTGCGAAGGGATTGACCCACAGTCACAGTCGTGGTCACTTGCGGAAGAGACCTGTGTGTGTGGGTAGAGTAGTTTCGGGTGCCCGTAGGGACCCAAGGAGTCACTCCGACTTAGTATTTAAAACGATCCTAGACCGGGAAGTCGAGCATCCCTTTGTAAGGAAGGGGGGTCTACATCACTTAACATTGAGAAATTCATATAAAATTATAAAAAAAAGTGCAGAAGCTTGAACTAGAACATGTATTTTCCATGAGATGTAAGTTGTTGTTCTAGACTAACAAGTTTCTTGTTCTATGCATGTTATTGGTCAAGCTTTTGTAGAGTTTTTTTTAAATAAGGAAATACAAGCAATTTAGTAATAGGAAGGCGTGCAAAACCCAAAGATTGTAAACGAGCAGTGGGCTTGTAACGTCCACATGTATGGTTTTGATCTTGGGACATAATATTATAGAATAACCTAAGATTTGATGCATTGTAATGGAGATAGCTTGTGCCCCTTCTAAAGGACCAAATAAAAATACTAATGTTCAACCACCTAGATAACCATTCGATGCAAAAAAATAGCCCCACAAATCATTAGCACCATCAATGAAGTGTGTGGATGTTTGTATGGACATTCTTTGCAAATATTCCATATGATCATGAACTTTGTGCAACTCCTGGAGGAATTATGGGCTGAATTTGTTTTGCATAGATAGGATAACATTGGATTTATTCCAACATAGCATATCCAAAAATGGGAAATGAATTCTATACATATCTCCATTGAAGTCTTATACAAATGAAGCAAGATTGTGAATAAACTGAATAAGCAACCCCATACATCATAGTAGAAAATTTTAAAATTGAACAGCAAGTGAGAAATAAGAATAAAGTCGTGTGAGAGGGCTCCATCTACTGCCATTGCAAAAGTATTTGATTCATGCAAGAGTGTGTGCTTCTTCAATTTTATGCTTCTATAGTTTGAGTCCATAACATTGAATATGAAAACCACTATGGAAGAAGTAACACTAAATTGTAATGAAGGTCAAAGAACAATATCTCTACATGATAGCAAGGAAAAATAATTGAAACAAGCATATCAGGTTTTTGAAATATTTGGAGAAGGCACAAATGTCAAGCCATTGAAAATTGTTTATTTAAGAAGGGAGTTGAGGGGATCAAACACAATTACAATAGTCTATTCAAATTTTCTATTACTTTTATTTTCTTCTTGCTATTACATGTTTTTGACAATGTTCTTTTCCATGTATTATTTTTGCAAATAATTTTTCTATGGTCAATTTTGAGGCTAGCCTATTACAATGAAAAGCACACGACACTTGTAAATAGAGATCAAAAGTAGACATAAACACAAATTCAATGAATATTTCAATTCAACTAAAGGATGTCAAACAATCAATGTTTGAGAAAACGAATAGAAAACCAATAGTACCAAGGAAAAAGAAACTTGGCAAAGTGGAAACTAGAGCCATGAAAATTGTCTATGCATATGCCAATGCACATTAAAAACATATAGCCAAATTGTCTATGCACACTAAATTGTCTATGCATATTCTAATGCACATTAAAAACACGTTATGTAAACAATAATAGTACATATTCCATAATTAATAACACTCGATATACTAGTACTCTAAGCTGATACAATGGAGTTACTAGTATATATTCCATGTGCTTCTCTTATTCCTTACTAGTCATTGAGTTATCATGTTCTTATACTCAGAAGTGGTATCTATATCTCATTCATTTCAAATACTCTATTGCATAATTATGGTTATGCTTATACTATGATATCCATGGGATTACTTATACACAACCACAAAAAACCAAGGTGAAGTATTAGATTAGTTGTGTGAATCATATGATATGATGAACTAAAGGGAATCGTATATGCTACATATTTGGGTGTGGTTCATTAGATAGAATGACTGGCCCCATAGTGGCCCACAAATGATGGTAATGTAAAAATAAATAAATAAAAGGAACCTTAAGAATTCATAAAAAGAAGAAAAAAGACAAGACATACCTGATCTTTGATATTCTAATGTGTAGCATTGAATTGATACAACATCTAGAGCATCTGCAAATGCGCGAACTGCATACTGTAGTAAATAAAAATAGAATTATATTTAGTTTTTAGTAAAAACCAAAAAATACTTTTAATACATGTCAATAAATCCTAATAGAAATTAAAACCGACAAGATTGCAAATAGTAAACACCACTGATATTTTTTTTTGTAAAATCCATATGAGAGAAGATTAAATAGTGACCCACACACACACATCTCAGATGTGAGGGCCTGGATAAGCTCCTCTTGGTTTTGAGAATAATTTATTGGAGCCGTCTGATCTTGGATCAAACCTCCCATGATCTGAAGGAGCAACAACGAAGTCAACATTGACTATGTTGTTGCTCTGTTGGATCAAGAGAGGCTTTCTACAAGAATAAATGACTCCAATAAATATTTCTCTACTGAACAGGGCCAACCATGCGAAGATGGAAGCTACTGGAGGGGCCATCACCTACAAAAACAAAAAATATTAAATTTATATAGCCAATTTTTAAATATCATTGAAGTAGTTCATTAATATTAAAAAAACCCTCTGCAATGTAATTATTTACCTAGTCCGCTAGTTGGCACCATTGGAATGGCTGCCCTGTTCACCTGATCTTCAGGTCGAGGAGGCTCAACTACGAAATTCTATGCCATTGAAACGACAAAATTTATAAGGACAAAACTGTAAATGTATAAGTAATAAAAATTAGAAGTACAAAATTTGTAAGTACAAAATTATTAAGTATATGATTAATATACAACCATTTTATTGTCATGGGCCTCATTCACAGGAACATCTTGGGGTTGCACTCCACTGGGATAGGGCTACTGGGGAGCACCATGATCTTTTGGCCCCGTTGCATTATCAATGCTCGGTTGTCCAATACTAATGGTTTCGTTGATAGTGTTGATCCCTTGATTAAAACAAAGTAAGGCATTAAAGTTATGGACGATACCAAACATTTACGTATTTTATAAGTAATGAAATGTTATTGTGGACTGATTTTTATTTACCTTATCCTGCAATATGGATCTTGGGGTCTTCCCATGCTTTTCCTACAATCAACCATGACTTTATAGTCGTACTTGTAACCAAGTTGGAGGTCTTCATCTATGGTTTCAGTTTTGAAGTCGTCTCCCTACATTGCATAAGAGTATGCTTTTTTAATGTTTTTGGCTGCAATTACCTGAAAGTTGTAAGGCGATACAAATAATATTATTAAGATGTTTAGGTACTTACAATTCGTGAATGTAACCTCGAGTAGCCACCCTGGCCTAGCTTGTGTTGGCCATGTTTGGAAATCCTTTCTTTGGTTGCCTTCGAAGTGTTAGGCAACCTATCATCAAAATTTTCAAGTATGTTATATATAAACACACTTTTATTTAGATCTAAAGAAAATTAAAGGTATTTAAATCAAAATATTGTAATTTACCTTGGGGTACCTGTTATTTTTTCTCCTGATTTTTTCAATATCTTTTCTTTTGCATCATCAATGATGATCTTCCACTCCCTCTCTAGAATCGAGGGAGGATGCTCATAACTAGGGTTTCCTGCCAAGCTTCGTCTATAAACATCCCACATATATTTTAAATATTCGCCCACTGCATAGGTGACTGCTTTTTTATTGAACATGTCTACTCCAAAGAGGCCTTCGAGATAATCCATAAATTCTTTTTTGAGGTTGGAATTCTGGCAATTCCACCTCATGTGTAAGGTTTCCCCAAAAATCAACAAGGCCTTACTCTCCAGGTGCCTATAAAAATGGTCATTTCCTACACACAAAAAGATATGATCAGTAATTTAAAAATAATAATCTAGATGATTTGTGTATGATATGGACAACATGAAACATTTAAAATATGAAAAACTACCTGGGAGTCTTATTTGTTTTAACGGAAGTCCGTTATCGTCGACCAAAAATGTGCACTGAAGGGTCCCCGTGATGTTCACACGCCTAGCTTCAAGAAATGCAACCATGTCAACCACATCATCAACCTCATCTCTGTCACCATCTCTAGAGCCTAGCTGCTATGTGGATGCCTGGAGGTGCGTGTCATGGATCCTATCTAAATTAGGTGTGGAAGATGGAGAAGTAAACAATACTCTAGCAGCTATATGACAACCCACTTCAGGACTCTGTGGCATCTCTGCAGTGCCACTACTACCAACACCGGGCTGAATAGGCTCCAAAAATATCTTTATAAAAAGAAAATGTTTTTTCATGAGATAATGTAAAAGTTAAAAAATAGACTTTCATAATTGAACATATGAGTACATTACAAAAAAAACTTTAAATTATGGTTATTACCGTATATGTGTTAAGCTGTGACATAAGGAGATTGATCCTTTCTAGGATGTCAGGAGTTTGATATAGATGGTCTAACAAGCTAGCAAGTTACTTGTTCGCTTTAATGATCCTTTTTTTATTAATACCATCAGATCAGGGGATGAATACAACCCCTTCTCATCAATGAAATCATGATCAACATCACCTGTCGACTACATATAATTTCAACAAAATCAATGTTATTTCAGTTACATAAACAAATGAAATAATTGATCATCACACAAATAAAATTATATAAACAAATAATAAAATTCACATAAAATGAAAGTCGAATTTGATAATCATTTACATGTTCTGCGGCTGGCCCTTTTCCACGATCATCCTACCACATTATAATATAATTAGAACCCCCAAATATTTAAAAAATTGTTAACAATAACAAAAAAATTGATTGCCACCCAAATAAAATCAACCTCGACGATCAACCTCCCACATTATTATAAAATTGGGACTGTGAAATATTTAAAACATTGTTAAAGATAAAAAAAAATATAATGCAATAAGTAGAGGTTGCTTAAAGAGGTGTTTCATAAGTACCTGCACACTATTAGTTGATGTTTCTATTCGATTCAAATGGTAATCAACTAATAACTCTTCCCCGAGAGATCTTTTTTATTGTGCACATGACTACCCGATTTTCTTTGAGTCCCTCGTATATGCAATTTGGTTGCTTGTTTATTTTCCTAGGTCATGTGCTATTTATAAACCCTGCGATATCACTGGAAGCTTTAGGCCTTCCATCAATATAGATAGTCACTCCCTTTTTTTAATCGTTGTTTAATAGCTGTATATAATTTGCGGCAAGTGCATATCTCCGCATACTTCGCATGTATCGGACCAGCCACATCCAATCGTTATAATTGTAACATGGTCCAACATAGTCCATCAATTCAATTACTGTATTGTATTTTATAGTTATTCCATCCAAGGAAAATAGCCCCAGGCCATGCAGGGAAGATGGTGCAATGCGATATGTCCTATTGTTGACAATGAAGTCAGTGTCTAACATAGGCAGTTCCTTAGGTACCCATTGTTTCACAAGATGCTTATACTTGAGTGGCACCTCTATGTCTCCTATGCTATCATCATCATAAGAGCATGATCCTCCTTCGGCAAGAAAAAATTCCATGTGTCTATGAAATTTTCTTCTGAATTTTTCACCTCTAGTCCTTGTTTGCGTATCATATCTACTAGATGCAGTCGCATTTCCCTCTATTTGTCCTAAGCTCTCCTCACTCAAAGAATAAATATCTGACAAGTACATGTTTGGTTGTACCTTCAGTCGCATGTCCACTTGTCGTTAGTGAGTAGACTTAGATCCAAGTGATGGAGGTGTTGTAGCAATATCAAGTATGGTTTGCTTATTGTACACATCCTTTCAATCATGTTCCTTAAATTAATATTACCATCATAAATGCATTATGTGGTTGGTGAGGAAATGCAATATACCTTATGTAAAGAGGGAGTATGTGAAAGGTACCTTATAAAGAGATTACAATAATTTTGGGGAAATGTAAAAGTCTCTCATTCCATTCACTTTCCTCATGGTATGATACTGGTTCTTTAGCATATTCGCATTCCATTATGATTTTCAAGGTACATTATCATATGTTATTAGCACCCAAAATTCATTACTACCTAAACCAACATTGAGAACCTAAGAATAGGAAATTTGTGTGAGTATAGAGGTTGGAAAAATAGAAAACCATTACCTACATGATGAAATTCAAGCTACATTATCATATGTTATTAGCACCGAAAATTCATTATTACCTAAACCAACATTGAGAACCTAAGAATAGGAAATTTTTGTGAGTATAGAGGTTGGGAAAATATAAAACCATTACCTACATGCCCTTGCTGCTCATTGAGATCTTATGATCCAAAACGTTGATCCATAATCCTTTCTAGAAGAAAATTAGTAGTGGCCCTTCTCCTATTTAATTACAAACTAGTGGTGATTTCTTGATGGATTGCATAGGGACTATTAACTTTACCTGTGTATATCTTGTGTATAATTTGGATAATGTTCTAGCTATAACATTATTCCTCTTTCAAATAGTGTAGCATATAATAGAGTTCAATACAATAGTGCAACAACTATTGTTTCAACAATTTGTAGAGTAGTTATGAGGCATACTAGAATTTATGGAGAGAGATAGGGGTGCAATATGCACACCAAAAGCATGCATGTTCCATCCTCATCCTAGTTCCAATTTTTTGAACTTTTTTTTCTATAGTCAAAATTCTAAATATATTTTTTATATCTTTAATATTGGATGCACAATTAGAGGGTGCAATTACCTAAATCAGTGGGGGCACTCATGCATGTGGATTCCCAACTTAGTGTAGAGTATGAATCTCTAGGTGGGTGTACCTTAATTTTAAATTCTTATCCATGCAAGCAATATGCACTATGGTTAGATTTCACACTACGTAAATTTTTCCATGCATTTATATTCATTGTACCTCTCTTATTATTAGTTTATAAAGGGGAATTAAAGAAAACCACTTTATGGTCCAAGAGTTGAGTTTTGAGCTATAGCTTTAGCTTTCTATTTCAGATTTAATATAAAATCAATGATGATGTTTTGAGTCTTTATAATAGAATGTTTGTTGTTTTGATTATCAATGGCATGTGTTTGTAGGTTAAAGTAATCTATAACATAAATTTTGAGAAGTGTTTCAACTTTAGTGATCTATAGTTTTAGGTTAGTTTCTAGAGTGCAAAATCTTCTCAACATGGTCAAATGTTTTATGGTATTAGAGTGCATTTGATGAAACATTCTAGGAATTTGTGTTGCTGACATATTTTGTTTAGCAGGTTGTTCCAGGAGAAATGGTATGACTACATTTAGTCTTAGATATGAATACAAATTTTAAATTTCCCTCTAACTTCATCCCATGGAAGTATTAAGCATAGATGACGTTGGAAGACCATGATCTTTGGTATTCTATGGATATGGTAGAGACTACCAATCATGTGTTGTTAGTAGAACATAAAAATAAGATGGCCAAGACAAAGTGGATCGCTATTCCTCACATAATTATAAATACCATGACAAAGGAGATATTTGATGCTATCGCCACTCTATATTAGAGTGAGAGGATGAATTTAAATAGTCTATTTTGGAATAAGCTTAAAACCACACAAAAGAGAAAGATAGATATTGTAACCATCTACTTGATGAATATTACTGAACTCCATGATCATCTTTTAACAATTTGAGAAAGGGTGAAGAGTGAAAATATAGTTCCCATAGCCTTAAATGGGTTTTCTTCTATGTATCCTTTTTTTAGAGGCATATATGCCCTAGAAAAGTTTCCCACCATTAAAAATCATAGAGGAGGAGAAAATTCTTACCATCATCAACAATATGAAGAAAGGAAACAATAAGGGAGGACCCAAGAAAGTTTGAAAAGGGGAGAAAGGGGATTCATATTCCTCTAATTAGGTAAATAAGGTTCTTAACCATATCAAGTGTTTCAAGTGTAAGATGTTTGGCCACTATGCTTCTCAATCTCATGAGAAGGGGAAGGGAAAGTAAAAAAAAATAAAAGTATTTTATCCAAGCTTGAGACACTCTTATCCATTGTCTCATCCCTTTAATCTAACACCATTTTTGGTGTTGTATGGTGTGTGGAAAATGGATATTCCAAACATATGGACTCTAATGATAGGCCCTTTAGTAAACTTCAAGAGTTGGAGGAAGGAATGCAAGTAAACTTTGTGATGATTCCACATATCTAGTAGTAGGAGTGGGATCTATCTCATTGCATATTCCATCAAGTGATCTAATTTATCTTACTAGTGTTTTATATGTACCTAATTTAAATAAGAATCTCTTTTGAATTTTAGTAATGATGGACTAAATTAAGATTTATTGTTGAGTTTGATGATTATCATGTCCTCATGTGAAAGAGATGCCTAGATCTTAATTGGTTTTTGGCCAATGGTATTTGAGAGGGTGGTGTGTACAAGATGCAAAGAGATCTTGTGGTAGGTTGATTGCACTATGAAGTGTTGCCAATATTGAAGGACATAGTTCAAGGATTGTTGAAATTTAAGGTTAAGAAGAAAGTAAAGTGCAAAGGATTTGTACTCAGAAAGCATGTGAAGGATTATTTTCCTAGAAGCAAGCATAGGTTAAGATATATTCTTTCCATCCTCCTTATTAGGTAAAATATAATATTTTTCATTCATTGATCATTCCTATAGGAAGTCCTAGGTTTACTTTAGGAATACCAAGGATGGGGTCTTAGGGAAGTTTCAAGAGTTTGAGGCTCTTGTAGAAAATCAAATAAGAAAGAAGATTAAGATGATAAGTTCTAAAAATGGAGAGAGTTATACCTTTGAGGATTTCAACACTTTTTATAAGCAAGTAGGAATTAAGGAGGAGTTAATAACACCATAAAACCATTAGTAGAATGGGTTTATAAAGAGGAAGAACACATCCATGATAGAGACAATCAAATCCATGATTCATGATCTAGATATACTCATGTGTCTCTAGGAATAAGCATGTATTACAACTATCTACAATTTGAACATGTGTCCTCATGTTTTGAAGGAAATGACACTAGAAGAGGCATTCATAGGTAAGAAGCCTTAAGTAGCACATATTCATGTTTATGATTGTCCCATATATATTCATATTCCTAATGAGAAAATGACTAAGTTGGAACTTTCTAGTTATAAGGGTATCTTTGTGGGTTACAATGAAACCTCTAAATCTTACAAAGTCTACATTCCATATTTAATGGAAGGAAATTGTGATAATATTTTTCAAGTTTGATGAGGATGCATGGACCTCCAAGTCTTGGGAACCTCTAGTAGACATTGAAGAGGTAGATGAGCTTATTTCTCCAAAGGTTGTTCCTTGGATTAAAAAAAATATATATATTTAGATCAATAAGCTCTTGGAAGTGCAGGGGATGCTTATTTACCATCCAAAACATCTAGAAAATCTATGCACCTTATCCAAACATTATAGTATGTAAACAAGAAAGTTGGAGCTCCTATGACTTTATTTTGGGTAAGTTATCCTTACAAGAAAATTTTGAATTTTCTGGCACTAATATCATCCATCATTGATGATATTAGTGCCAGAATATTAGTCCACCTTACCTCATACCAGACATTTTATTTCATAGAAAAATCATGTTGGAGGTTTAACCCCCCCACTTCTAGAAATGCATGGATTAACTCTATGGGTAGTCAATTGGTTGTTCCAAATCATTCATTAGACCAGTGGTCCAATCAATTGTGTAGTAAAATTGTGGGAATAAATTGCTACCAAAACTTTATCAACTATATGCTATAGGGATTTGACATTTGCATAAGAAGAAATTTGATAATTTTTAAATGTACAGAAGTAAAAATTTCAGGGTCTAAACTTGAATTTATTGTAATACAATATTCTTCTAAGTGTTGTCATGTTTACAGGAAGAGTGTGCTTGTCATTGATGGCAAGAACAACAATGACGATGGAAAAAAGAAAGCAGCATGAGAGTTCGAAGATTCAAACTTCAGAATATTTGCAAGGAGGACAGCTGGAAACCTCCAAAGCATGAAGTCGCGAAGAGTGATTCAAATCCATGCCATTGGATCTGGAAGGAGACGTGGTGAGAGATTAGTGTTTCGCTGATTTGCAAAAGAGAGGGGGGGCCATCTCCAAAGTACCGAAACACGAAGTCCCAATGAGATCTAGACCATTGGATCGAAGAATGTCGTGGGTCGTTGATCAGACGAGAGAAGAGTTCAGAAATCAGGAAACGGAAGCAAGGAGTTGATATAACTTTTGACTTCATGAAACACAAAGTCCCAATGAGATTTGGACCATTATATCGAGGAATGTTGTGGGTTGTTGATCGGACAAGAGCGAAGTTCAGAAATCGAGAAACGGAAGAAAGGAGGTGATCTAACTTTTGACATCATGAAGTGTGAAGTCTTGAAGTGAGAAGAGGAGATCTGGGTTGTCGGATCACAGAGGGTCGTGGACTGTTGATTTGACATGACAAAGTTCAGAGTTTGGGAGTTTGGACTTCGAAGAATGGAGGAGAGCTAACTCGTGATATCGCAAAACACGAAGTCGTGAAGTGCCTTCTTGATTAGTGTGTGGTCACAACTAGTGGTCACATCAGCAAAAGAATAGGGGAAGGAGCTAGCATCACTAGGCTCTACCTCGGAGTTTCAAGAGTTGGGAGAATCGAGGTGACTTGCAATAGAAAATATGAAACATGAAGTCATGAATGCCTTTTGATTGGCGTGTGGTCATAGAAAGAGGTCACATCAGCAGCGAATAAGGGAAGGATCTAGCGTCGCTAGGCTCCACTTCGGAGGTCGGGAGTTGGGAGAGTCGGGGTGACTCGCATCATAATATCCGATGTGCGAAGTCGCGAAGTGCTTGGGAGTGGGGCTCCAGGTCATATCCAGAGGTCACATCGTTGAAGGTTAAATGGAATGGAGCTAGCACTCACTAGGCTCTTAGTTCGGAGTTCAGGAATTGGGAGAGTCAGAGTTGACTCACATCAAAACACCCAAAGTTCGAGATTGAGAAGCGCCTTTTTGATAGGCGTGTGGTCACCACCGGTGGTCACGTGAAGGAAGGGGCTTAGGATGGATTTACCAACAATGAATAAAAATGACTGATTGTAACTTCTAGAGAAGCCAAAGAATCTCAGGATAATGACCACTGATGACAAACAAAATGAGTATAACCGCTAGAGAAGACGAAGAGTTGAGAGTATTATCTGGTACAGGACTTGGCGTGATAAATACATGCAGAACATAGAAGAGGTTGTGCGTACATAATGTAGATGCAACACAGAGCATAAAATGCAGAAGAAAAGTTGAACATAGTGGGTGTGGTGCGCAGGAGGAGAAAGAGCAAAGCATAGAAGTTGAAGAAGGCAGAGGATACATTGAGTTGTAACAGATCAAATCAGGGACAGATCAAGTAAGTAATTTTTTTAAGATTCAATTAGGGTGGTAGGGTGGTGCTAGGGAGGATTGTAGTCATCTAAATTTTAGTTGGTGCTAGAAGATATTCTAGGAGTTGGTGCTTCCATCTAGTTGGTGCTAGAGAAATCTGAGAGTTGGTGCTCTCTGCAAGTTGTAGCTTTCTATCATAGGTTGTAGCCTCATATTTGAGTTGGTGCTCAAAGACTGTGGTGTACATGAAAGTTGGAGCTTGATTGACATCCTAATAAGAAGAGGTTTTCTCCCTTTATGGGTTTCCTCATGAAAATCAATGTCTCTGTGTATTTTGTGTGATTAATCAAATATTGTATATCTATGCATGTTAAGTTATCAACAACAAATTAAATAATAATCTAGAAAGATTCAAAAAAGAACAGGAAAAGTTTTCAATATTATATACATAACTGATTCACCCCCCCTCTCAGTTACATTTCCAACAATTGGTATCAGAGCTGGTGCCTTTGATCAAAGGTAGATCTATAATATTGAACATGACTAATCATGAAGGAAGTTCAACTAATAGAGCCCCTTTGTTTGATGGAACAAACTTTGCCTTCTAGAAAATAAGGATGAGAACATATTTAATGTCTTTGGTTGCTGATGTTTGGGATGTCGTTGAAACTGGATCTGTGAAGCCTATAGTCTTGGCCTCAAAAGATGATAAGTTGGAGTTTAGCTTTAATGCAAAATAAATGAATGCCATCCTTAGTGGACTTGCAGAAGCCAAGTTTGTCAAAGTCATGCACTGTGATTTAGCAAAAGTTATGTGGGACAAGCTTATAAGTGGTTATGAAGGTAATGAAAAGGTGAAAGACACAAAACTTCAGACTCACAGACTGAAATTAGAGTAGTTAAATATGGATGAAGATAGAACTATCAGTAAGCACTTCTTACATATAGAAGAACTTTTCAACACTATGAAAGGTCTAGGTCAAATGATAGAAGAATCTTTTCTAGTCCAGAAAATATTAAGATCTCTTCCTAATAGATTTAACTCAAAGGTCTCTTCTATAGAGGAAATAACTGATCTCAAAACGTTGACACTAGATCAACTTCTGGGAACCCTAACTGCTTATGAAATGAGAATCACAAAACGTAAATCCACTACAAGAGAGGCATCCTTTAAAGCAGAGAAAAAAACAGACTCTGATATAGATGAGATTGAAGCAAATTTTGTGAGAAGACTGACAAAAGGATCAGGAAAATACAAAGGTAAACTGCCCTTCAAATGTTTCAACTGTGGTAAGATAGGTCATTTTGCATATAAGTGTCCTCACAAAATAAAGGATCAAACATATGACGTTGAAGAGAAGAACAAACACAAGAATGTCTATAAAGAGAATAATTTTAAGAAGAAAAGCCTTTGTGGAAACAATGATGACGATCCTTCAAATGATGAAAACAATGACTCTTCTATTGAAAGTAAAATAAATTATTTCATGCTAATAGATTTAGAAGACCTGCACACTAAAGATACAGGAAGTGAGTTTGTTGATTGTGAATCAGTAGTAGATCTTGAAGGAGAACTTGTTAGTTCCATGGAAGAGATTGATAGACTCAAAGAAAAGAAAATAAAACAAAAACAGTTATTGCTCAGGTATGAGAAAACATGCAATGAACCATATGAAGAAATTTTTTTGTTGAAGGTTAAGTTATAAGAAGCTAAGAATATTGAAGACATCCTCAAACAACAATTTAAGGAAGCCAAAACTAAATTTGAAAAATTGGAAGTTGAAGTAGTGTCTGTCAGAAAAGATCTAGAGAAATTTCAGGCCTTATATCATCAGAATATGATAAGTATTAAATCCTCAGAAAGATTAGCCACCATTCTGAATCAACAAAGGAATCCAAAGTTGAAAACTGGTTTGGGTTATGAAGAGGGATCAAGTAGTGGTCAAACAAGCAACAAAGAATCCATCAAGTTTGTCAAATATACAACCATTGACAACAACAAACCTGTTGAAACAAAGGAAGATAATCAACTGACAAGGAGGAATGAAGAAAAAGGTACCATAACTGAATCTGTAGAACAAAGAAATAATACACCCTCTGCTCAAGGAAATCATCAGCATGGAAGAAATCGACCTGCTCAAAGAAGACAACCATTTTCCAGATACAAAGAGTTTTTCTATGGATATTGTTTTTATTGTTCTAACTTTGGCCACAAAGCTGTAAATTGTTCTTTAGACATGAGCAATCAAGACACCCAAGGAATAAATATCTGCCACTACAAAGAATGAGACAACCAAGAAACAAACAACCACAGACTGTAAATCATGTGATGGCTGGGAAAAAGACATAGATTAAGCATAAAAATCATTATGATCCTTTATTCAATGAACCAGAATGTTACATCTGCCATAATTATGGACATAAATCCGTAGACTCTTGCCTAAAGAACTATAAGACAAATTCAAATCACAGAGCTGAAAACATCAAGGTTTGGAATAAGAAAAAAAATGACAAGTGTGGATTAGTGTTGTCAACTCAAAGACAAAAGAACTCCTGGTATATTGACAATGGATTCTCCAGGCATATGACAGCTGACAAAAGTAAGTTCCTATCACTCAAAGAAAGTAAATCAGGAAATGTGACTTTTGGAAATGATGCTCCAGGAAAGATCAGAGGTAAAGGTCTAGTAAGCTTAAGTAATGGAAGAGGCAAATCTCAAGATGTATTATTTTTTGATGGATTAAAGCATAATCTTCTTAGTGTCAGTCAGGTGTGTTAGCACTAGGAATTGCCTTAATATTGCATGGAAGGTAAGCCCAGTACCTATTAGGTTATGTATAAATGAAAAAGAGTTTTGAGGGGTCAAATGGATAAGACTAAAAAATGATAATGTTCTAGCTCAGAAATCTGGGCTAGCATGCATGAGAAATCAAGGTATTGACTAAATTCAATCATTAAGTGGGAGTAAATGTGAACATAGGGAAGAATTTAGTGAGAAAAATGTAAAGGTTGTTGTAAACATTAGGTCTGCAAACAACCTAAAGAAGAAAAACCCTAACACAAGATCTTCTTGAGTTCAAAGTTTAAGGACACTAAAGAAACATCATAATAATATTATAATCAAGCATACATCATAATATCACCACGACAATTCATGTGAATCATTCAGAATGAACACTTCAACATTAGAGGAAAATAAGCTGGAATAAGAAAAATGATCTCTATTAACCAAAAAGTCTTGAATCAAGTACATAACCAGTACACAGTAACTTTATCAAAATATTACAGTATAAGGGAGCCTAGCTCAACCATCGAACCTACTGAAGCATTTCATCTTTCTATTTATAACAAAAACGGAGGCAACAACTGGAGGTGCGAGGTGGCCTTCCTCCCATGAAAATCTCCTAGTATTTATTTCATCTAACAACTTAAACTAACAACTGTGCTATAAAAAAGGGAAAATGTTGGCCATTGATCCAACCAACTTTGAACTAACTTGATCTTCTGTTGATGCACATCTCCATATGTGCCAAGTGTCCTTTAGATGCTTGTAACTGTCATGATGCTATCAACTTCTATATTTGTCTATCTTCCACATCATCAACAATTCACTAAGATGATAATTAGGGCCCCCTATATTCCTGGTACCTATTGGTAGCGCTCTAAGTAGTGCACTTTGTAGCACATTTACCAAATTTCCTGTGATTTTGTAGCGCAACCTCAAAAATAGGAAAGTTGAAAAGGTAGTGCCAAGCCAGTGTGTCTTATGTGCAAAATTCAGCCTCTGTCAAAATTTCAGTAGTGCTCGCCTATGTATCTTGTCAAAATTTTGGTAGCGCCCACCTGTGTATCCTTCTATGTAAAAATCGGTCTCTGCCATAATTTTGGTAGCACCATCCTAGTGTGTCTACGTGCAATTCGGTAGCAACCCCAGGCAGTTAGTAGTGCCATCACTACATCATTCTTAGGCAATTAGGTAGTGTTATAGGTATCATACTGGAGGAACATAAAAAATAGACTATTATGTAGCGCCATAGCACTATGGAATGTCTGCGCTACTACTGTTGAAGGGATTAATTATTTGTGAAAACCCAAAAATTTGAACCATAAGTACTAGAAGCCTGTATAGGTGGCATATGTAGTGCTTCATCAATTGCTTATCTTTGAAAAAAGGGGCCATCTTAAAAAATGGAGCTCACCGTTCACCAGTTACTTCATTAACCTGACACTCCTTCTTGTGGAAGGAGGACTTCCCTTTGGCACACCATGCTTCTTCCCTTTAGCAGTGGTAGGATTCCTCACTGGAGATATGCTCTCCTTGGCTGCTGGTTTCTCCTTTTCAATAGCAGCTTCAACCAATACATGCAAGTTCCTTTGATCCATTTCATCTTGGAAAAGTTGCAACTCTGCTTTGAGCTTTTTGTTCTGAGACTGAAAGTCTCTGTTCTGCCTATAAAGGTTTTTGAGATTCCTATGGAGAGGCTGGGCCTTTCTTGCTGCTTTCAGACATGGCTTCTGCTTTCAAATGAGCCACCTCCTTCCTAGCATCCCTGAGTTGCATGATTAATCTTTTGAACATCTGGCTGCTAGGTGGGGCAGTGATGTGAATAGTCTCAATAGGATTTTTGATGGTTTCCTCTTCCTGCTACATTGGAATTACTTTGTCTATCTCAACAGGCTTCTTGATGCCTTTGCCTGTATCTTTCTTCTTCTGTATAGGGATTTCTTCTTTCTTATTCACACAGGGATTTTCTTCTTTCTTCTCCATATAGGGAGTTTCTTCTTTCTTCTCCACAAGATTCTTGATGCCTTTTCCTTTATCTTTCTTCTTATGTACAACGATTTCTTCTTTCTTCTTCACACATGGATTTTCTTCTTTCTTCTCCACACATGGATTTTCTTCTTTCTTCTCCACATGCTTCTTGATGCCTTTGCCTTTATCTTTCTTCTTCCATAGGATAGAGAATTTTGGTAGGGCTTGTTCTTCGACAACCTATTTAAGAGCTGATGATCTTGTGAAAGGCCTTTTGACCTTGATGTTGGTTGTTGAAGGAGATGAGGAAAAGTTCATTTTATTCCCTTTCTTTCCTGTATTTTTAGTAGAAGAAGGGGATTCTTATAATTCTAGTGGAGGAGGGGGTGAAAGGTATCTCTGTGGAGAATGATAAGCCTCCTCCTCAGTTCTTGCAACCTTCTTGATGGCCTCTTGATCTTGAACAAGAACTATGCTCTTTCTTTTCTTGCTAGTACCTGCTTTAGTAGCACTGGTGGATGGTAAAGGGCTTGCTATCTGCAACTGAGGAGTAGCTTTTATATCCAACTTCATGTGAGAAGCAATAATGAAATGTTCCCATGAGATATCCTTCTTACCCATCTCTTCAGAAACCAACATTCTAATCAAACCAGAGTGAAAGATGCTAGTATCCATAGCCTTAGACTTGGATTGAACTCTGTCTGACATCTTGCCTATGCTCCTTAGAAAATAGTAGGGAATGTTCATTTCAATTTTTCTAGTAAAATGCAGCAGAAGCCTTATATGGTACTGGTATAGTGTATTGAACCTCCCTTCACACGTAAAGTACCTCTGCATGATCTTCAATATTTTGTCAAACTGCCTGATCAGATGGCTCATTGGCACACCTTTAGAAATATTATCAGCTTGATATTCAGGCTTAAGGGAATATTTGGCATAGGATGCATATAAGGCCATGGATTTAAGCTAGCTCTCACCTATGATAGGGATTCCTGTAGCAACTGAAATAGAGATCTTAGACACCTCAAATTCTAGGTCCCCTACCATGGTATTTAGGCCATCAAAATTTAAGGCAAAAAACCTTGTCACCTTAGGATGACCTCTTTGCATATTTTGGCAGAAGGCAAGGCATCCCACCCTTTGAAAAACTTCTCTAGCTATGGGCTCTGCCTCGAATAGATGCATGTCTATAGGCTCAGTTCTAACCACCTTACCTCCCTTGTGTGACTTCTTCTTCTGAGGAGTCTCCATAGTTTAAGATAAGATATTTTAGGGATATGGAGTGGTGATAACCAAGAGGATTAAAGAGTCAAAGCTCAAATGGACAAGGCTGCCCCTTTACAATAATTTCCCTTAAACAGACTGGTTGCTAGCTAGCTAAAACTGACTGTAGAAATCCCTCCCTTGAATGTGTGCAGGTATGAACACTGATAAAAATATATGATGAAAAGATACCTTGTAATGGTGTTTGAAAACTGGGTTGAAACAACCCGACTCAACTGTCGGAGGAGGCAGGGGAGAAACAATGTAGTTTGAATAGTGCCTCTAGGTAGCACACCGCGCATGCAGAAGATAAGAATTGCTTGGATACTATGAGCTTAGTGGAAATGGTGGGCAGATGTATCAAAACCAATAGACAGGTGGTGAGATCTACAGGTTTGAATGGAGGGAAAAACTGATAGGATGGTGTGAGGAAAGCTCTCCTCCAGCTATGCAGGCATGATAATTACCAACATTTTGAGCGCTAATTCTCCTTGAAAATGATTTGCAGAGGAGGAAAATGCATAATACCTATGGAATAAAGATAGTTCAAGACCTCAACAAGATCTCAGGAAAGAGTCACGAGCAACTCAGCCTCTGAATCCACCTCAACATCAGATCTGGTAGCACTGCTGCCAACTGGTTGGAACTGGTAGTTTGTGTAGCGCAACAATTTGAGTTTTTCAAAAATAAAAAATCGTTATCAAAGATCATAAATATCAAACCATGAAATCATCTTTTAACCACCCCTGGCACTGAAAATAAGGAATATATGACATCAGCATTGTAACCACAAATCATGGTATAATATGATGAACATGGAGTGCGCTACGGAAACTCCTGATGAGTTGGCAACACTCCATTTCAAAAATTGATTTGACCAGTAAGAAAAGTACAAAAGGGACAACGAGGCAAGGTTACGAGGTCATGAGTGAGGAAAGTGGTAAGTCAAGTCAAGCTGATCGTGGAGTAAGTCGATCCTAGTATCAAGTCATGGAGGGGATCAAAATATAGGTCATAAAAAACGGTCATGAGTCAAAGATTTGTGTGAGGATGAAAACATAAGTCATGACTTAAGCCTTTATTTATCAAGTGAAACTAAGCAAACAAAATTTTAAAGGGATAAATCAAAAAATTTAAATCTAAAGGCTTAGGAAAAGATGAAACTAAAGGCTAAAGACCCAAGGCAACTTAGTGTGATAACAAGGTGTGTGACAGAGGATGTGATGTCACTTTCATTGCCAAGGATTGTAAAATAAAAACAGTGAACACAGGAGAGCTAATTGTAAAAGGGGTTAGAATGTAAAACAATGTCTATGTTCTGAAGGAAGATAAGGAGGAATGTCATTTAGGGAAATTTGATGAAATTTGGTTATGTGATCAAGATTTTATGAGCAGAAAAAAATGAATACAGATTATTAACAGGTGCTTAACTCAAAATAACATAGATACAGTAAAACTAGTTTTCTATTCAATAACGAAATAAGTTGAAACTGTAAAATGCAACAGAAACAAGCTTGCTGGAATGGTGGCATCTTATCTCTGGGAAGAGATGTGAAGGCAGTGTGCATTTGCAAGAAGAAGGTTACAATGAGGCTTTGAAGACCTTTTTACAATAAGAAAGAATGCCAAAATCCCTAGACATCCAAAAACCTAACCCTAGGAGATGAAAAGCCAAAAGTCATGTGGGCCCCATTTGGGTAAGCTAGTACATCAACTTCCTGGGGTCGTAACGTTTGCATATGATCTCTATTTTAGGCGTGTGATAGCCCGTTGGAAAGGTTTCACTGAGGAGATACTGAAAAACCTTCATTTAGGCCCTCAAAACGGCCTTGGAAGTAAAAACTGCTAAAAATAGTAAATTGCCAAAAATGTTAGAAAACTGTTTTGAGCCAGTTGAAAAAGGTGGGTGGCCACTGATATCCATTTGGATCAATCCTCCCTCCTTAGGAATCAATGGTCTCCATTGCATTGAGGCCCCCCATTAGATGAGGAAATTTCTTCTGAATTTGGCCTCGGGTGAGCCACTTGCCTTGGTGCAGGAGCTGCCCTGCTTTGACGACTCGATAAAGATGGATCCTTTGTTGTCAAGTGCCCTTGATCTATTTGTCCACAATCTGATCATTGGATGCCTATTGTATGCAGTCGGGGTTGAGATCTGTTGGTTTCAGCTGTTCTGGTACTTCTGAGGTGTCCAATAATGGTGGGAAATAAGGGCGAAGGAGATCCACGTTGAACATTGGGTGCAGGACAAGGAAAGGAGGAATGTTGAGCTCAAAAGAATTATCCCCCATAGCCTTGGTGATAGTGTACGATCCATAACGGAGTGGGTGAAGCTTCTGATGGGGTCCTTTAAGGCGTTCTTTCTGCAAGTGCAACCAAACTTTTTCGCCCACTTGAAACTTACGTGGCACCCGATGTTGATCATGGTGTTGTTTGTACTTGTCATTGGACTTCTGTAGGATATCCTGAACCTATAGGTGGATGTGCTGAATCTACTCAATGAACCAGGTGGCTTTGTCAGCTTCAGAGCAGGAGATGAGTCAGTTGAGGTGACTGCAAGGGGAAGTGCAACATCTATGGGACCCAATGGTTGGAATCCCAACCCCACTTGAAAGGGGTTGTGGCCAGTTGAGCTATGAAAGGCTTGATTGTAGCTATGCTAGACATAAGGAAGGCTCTCATCCCATGTGTGAGGGTTCTTTGAATTATACATGCAAAGGATATGCACAATCATTCAATTTACAACCTCGGTTTGGCCATCTGTCTGGGGCTGGAAGGCCATGGATTTGGTGAGCTTGGTGTCCAACAGTGACCAGAGGCTCGACCAAAATGTGTTGAGAAATCGACTATCCCGATATGAGATAATGGCTTGTGGGATTCTAGAATGTACCCAGACTTGTTCAAAGAAGAGCTTGGCAGTGGCCTGTGCTGCGATGCTCTTCTTCCAGGCAACCAGAATCACCATCTTAGAAAAGCGATCAACAACCATAAAAACATAGTCATTTCCCCGCTTGGTGGATGGGAGGCCCAACATGTAGTCCATTGAGATGGATTCCCATGGCCTGTCAGGAGTAGGAAGAGGGGTGTACAAGCCCTATTTCTTAGTGGTCGGGTTGGTAATAGCGTAGGCAGTGCAAAACCTGATATACTTGTCGACCTCCTGTCGAAGTTTCGGCCAATAGAAAAGTTTCTGTAGCATCGCCACTATCTTTTTGATGCCGAAGTGTCCTGCCACCTGACTATAGTGGGATTCCCAGATCAGCTTCACTCGCTCACTTGATGGAACACAGATATGGCCCAGACGACACAACAACCCATCCTAAAGATGGAAATTATCGACAACTGCATTTGCACCCAACATTTGGTAGGTGGTGGTGAAGTCAGGGTCTGTCTCATAGAGTTGGGGCCATCCAAATGTCTCATGGACACAAGATTCTAGCACAGTGGTGAGTGTCACGACTGGCAGTCTGCTGAGGCAATCAACGACGCGATTGGTGCTTCCTGTTTTATACTTGATGTTGAGGTGGAATTGCTGCAAGTATGTGGACCAATTTTGATGGCAGTCATTTTGCAGTTTTCTCTGTGTCTGCATGAACTGCAGTGGCTTATGATCAGTGTGGATGACTGTCTCCTTCCCAAGAATGTAATATCTCCACTGGTGACATGCTTTCACAATGGAGTACATTTCTTTGTCATAAGTAGGGTACTTATGGATAGTATCTGACAGTGTCTCACTATGATAGGCCACGGGGTGGCCGTGCTGAGTGAGAACGGCGCCCACGACATATTCTGAAGCATCTGTCTTGATCTCAAAGGGATGCTACAGGTCTGGTAGTGAAAGTACCAGGGCTGAGCACAAGCACTGCTTCAAATCATCGAATGCTTGTTGTTGGGACCGGCCCCACGCAAATTCCACCTTACCACCACCCCTGTTTATTTGGCTAAGGGCCCATGCAATATGGGAGAAACCCAACACGAACCTGCGGTAGAAATTAGCAAGTCCCAAGAAGCTCTGAAGCTCAATGAGTGTTGTTGGGGCTGGCCAGTCACAGATGACTTGGATCTAGGCTGGATCCACATGTACGCCATGCTAATCAATGATGTAGCCCAGGTAATGGACCCTTTCCATGCCAAAGGAGCATTTTTCCAGGTTGGCGTATAGCTTGTGCTACCGCAGGGTGTGCAGAACCTGCTGAATATGCTGCAAGTGTTCATCCCAAGTATTGCTGTAAATTAGGATGTCATCCAGATAAACCACTACAAAATTATTGGTGAATGGTCGCAGGATATCGTCCATCATCCTCATGAAAGTGGCTGGAGCATTTTTCATACCAAAGGGCATGACCAACCATTCAAAAATTCCTTCCTTTGACTTGAAGGCGGTCTTCCATACATCTATCTATTCTATCGGGACCTGGTGGTAGCCAGACTTCAGATCAATCTTACTGAAGTATTTTTCCCCCGTGAGTTGATCAAGGAGGTCATTGATTCGAGGAATCAGGTACTAGTTTCTGACAGTGATTTTATTCAGAGCCCGGTAATCAATACAAAGTCGCTAGGCTCCATCTTTCTTTTGTACTAGCATGATTGGGCTCCTGCAAGGTGATGAGCTAGGGCGTATGTGCCCCTTGTGGAGCAGTTCTTGGATCTGTCTCTTGATATCCTCATTCTCTAACAAAGAGCAATGATAGACTGGCCCATTGGGCAGTGGTTCATCGAGGGTCAGATGGATGGGGTGCTTGACCTGGCAGTGCAAAGGTACCCCTGTAGGTGAGGAGAAGATATCTGAGTATTCTTCCACAACCTTATCTACTTGCTTCTACTGTGTGGAGAGGTCGACTGAAGAGACCCTGGATGTGGCTGCGATCTTTCACTTATTCTGAGAGAGAATCATGAAGAATACAAACTTCCCTGTCTGAGAGATGACCTTCCTGCATTTCTTAGCAGAGATCAAGGAAATAGCACTAGGTGGGACTGCCTCGGGTATCCTGTACAATTTCCTGTTCAAAGTAATAATAACACTATGAGGCCTAGACTCATATACAACATGACATTTCCATAAATAAGGTTGGCCCAAAAGAACATCACAAACTTCAAGAGGATCAACATCACACAATACCTCGTCTTTGAAGGGCTTGATGCCATACGACAGTCGACACTGTTGGTTGATGCGGATATCGCTTCCTTGGCAGAGCCATCCAATGGTGTAGGGTTGTGGGTGCGGTGTTGTTGGCGGGGCTGGCTGCTTAATGACCTCCACTGAGATGAGGTTCTTCTGGCTACTATTGTCAATGATGAAGTGCAGCGGGGTGCCTTTTACCCACATCTATGAATGGAAGAGGCGCTCTCCTTCTTCTAGCTCATCTAACTCACCAGGCTGGATCTTGGTGGTAGCAACGGTGGCACTGGGTTCTGCGTCAATGATCCGTCTTCCCCTTTCTAGTTCTGTCTCGGAGTCAGAATCTGCATCTGATTCAGAGGCTTTCACTACAGCCACCAGTGACTGCTTTGAGCGACAGTCAACAGTGTTATGCCAAGGGCTCTTATGGAAGTCACACCACTTCTCGGTATCTTTCTTTGTCTTCTCGGTGTCCTTCTTTGCTTGTGGCTTGTACTGGTTGTCTTGATACTGTCCATATTTTCTCTATCCTTTGTTCGATAGGTTGGGGCCACCCTTTCCTGGCTTTTGTTGTGAGGGGTTCCCAGGCCCAAATTGCTGCGTCTTTTGTTTGAGCTTCTACTTGATTTTGACGGCATATCGGTAGGCCGCGCCCAAGGATGATATGTCTAGAAATTCCATTTTAGTCTGGATGTATCTATGTAGAGCACCGCAATACTTGAGCACCAGATGTCTCTCTGAATCTTTGATACCCAACTTGGTGCGCAAGGTATGGAAGATATTTGCGAAATCTGGCACTGCTTGCTCTCTTTATTGCCGCAATGTGGTCCATTTGGTATACAGGCCGTCATAACTTTCGATAGGGTAGTATTGTTCCTTAATAGCATCCCTGAAGGATTCCCAGGTGGATGTGACTGAAAATAATGAGGTTTCCTCTGTTTCCTTTTGCTCACAGAAATTTTCCCACCAATCTTTGACATGGGGAATGGCTTTGAGGAGCGCAAAAGTAATCTTTTCTCTATTCAAAAATTTATGAACAGAAAAATGCCCTTCTAGTAGATTTAACCACTTTTCTACAGCATCTGCATCTATCTAACCTTCAAATATACGAATATCAAAGTTTATTTGTACCTTGAAGGGGGTGGTGCCTCCGTTCGAAGAAGATGCATTGCCTGTTGGTAGTCGCCGAAGGATTTGCGCGAAACTATCCATCATATCGTTCCTCTGTTGCGTGAGGGCTTACTCAATCAACAGTTTGAAAGGATCTCCTATCCCATCATATTTCTTTTCTCCTGCCATGGGATGTTTCTTGGGTGTGCAAGAGCTTTTGTCCTCAAGAGAAACAAGCTCGAGACCCAACTCTTTGTACTCCGACCTCGTTGGGGACATGCATTAAGACGACAAGGAGAAGACGCTCTGATACCACTGATATGGATTTTATGAGCATAATGAAATGAATATAGATTATTAACAGGTTCTTAACTCAAAATAACAGAGATACAGTAAAACCGGTTTTCTATTCAATAACAAAATAAGCTGAAACTGTAAAATGCAGTGGAAACAAGCTTGCTGGAATGGTGGTGGTTTATCTCTGAGAAGAGATGTGACGGCACCGCGCATTCGCAAGAAGAAGGTTACAATGAGGCTCTGAAGACCTTTTTACAATAAGAAATAATTTCAAAAACCCTAGACATCCAAAAACCTAACCCTAGGAGATGAAATGCCAAAAGTCATGTGGGCCCCATTTGGGTAAACTAGTACATCAACTTCCCGGGGTCGTAACTTTTGCATACGATATCCGTTTTCGATGTGTGATAGCCCATTGGAAAGGTATCACCGAGGAAATTCATTTTGGGGGCTCAATCATGCCTTCATCTATCATTGAGGATATCTATACCAAAAAACCTTCATTTAGGCCCTCAAAATGGCCCCGGAAGTAAAAACTGCTAAAAATAGTAAATTGCCAAAAATGTTAGAAAACTGTTTTGAGCCAGTTGAAAAAGGTGGGTGGCCATCGATATCCATATGGATCATTATGGCACAAAAGGATTAGACACCTAAATTTTGATCATATTGCCAAACTGAATAATGAAGGTGTTGTGAAAGATCTTCCAAGAATATCTAAGCCTCATAACTCTATATGAGAATACTGTCAAATGGGGAAGATGACTCAAGCTCAATTCAAATCGAAGAGTGTCACATATTCAGAGAAACCGCTTCAAATTATTCATATGGATCTGTGTGGACCATTGCGAAAGGAAGGAACTGGAGGAGAACATTACTTTATGTTGGTCACTGATGACTTCTCCAAACTTACGTGGGTTGCCTTTCTAAGAAAAAAATCTGATACATTTGAGAAGTTCAAAACATTTAAGGCGTTAGCTGAGAATCAAAAAGGAAGGAAGTTAAATGAAATTCACTCAGATAGGGGAGGATAATTTCTGTCAAGAGATTTCAAAGAATTCCGTGACATACATGGAATTAAAAGAGAATATACTATTCCAGGTACTCCTCAACAAAATGGAGTTGTAGAATACCAAAATAGATCAGTTCAATAGATGGCAAGGTCTATGATGAGTGAAAGGGACATTTCACAAACCTTCTGGGTGGAGGCTGTTCATACGGCTATTCATATTCTAAGCAAAGCACATCTAAGTCCGAATAGTTATAAAACTCCATATGAGTTGTGGTTTGGTCGACCTACATCAATCAAGCACTTCAAAGTATTTGGAAGTAAATTCTACATAAAAAATAATGATTATCATCTGGGAAAATTTGATGGTAGAGATTATGAAGGTATCTTTTTAGGATATGCAACAAACAGTAAAGGATATAGATGATTTAACAAAAGAATGCATAAATTAGTAGACTATATTGAAGTTCGAATTGATGAAGAAGCTCCTTTAAAAGATCAACTGAGAATAAGCACTAAGTCAGATGAAGAAGATGATGAGAATAATGAAAATGAAGAACAAAAAATCTCAGAGTCACATGAAGATGATGAATCAGGTGAAGAAGAGACACCCAGACAAGAAGAGTCAAGACAACAATCATCATCAAATCCTTCCTCCAGACTAACTCAAAAGAATCATCCTGTGAGTCAGATAATTGGTGAGAAATACAAAGGTGTACACACCAAGAGAAGGATAATCAAAGACATTGAGCAATCACATATAGCCTTCATATCCATGGTGGAACCCAAGAACTTTAATGAATCCAGTAAAGATGCAAATTGGTTAAAACCAATGAATGAGGAAATGGATTAGATTGAAAAGAATGACACTTGGGAACTTGTTCCTAGGCCAACAAATAAAAATGCAATAGGATCCAAATGGGTCTGCAAAAATAAGATGAATGAGCAAGGAAATATTGTAAGAAATAAGGCTAGATTGGTCTGCAAAGGGTATGCTCAAATAGAAGGACTGGATTTTGATGAAACATTTTCACCCATAGCAAGATTAGAATCTATTAGAATGTTTCTTTCTTATGCCTATCATAAGAAGTTTAAAGTCTATCAAATGGATGTCAAGTCAACTTTTCTATATGGATATCTAAAAGAAGAAGTCTATATGGAACAACCAAAGGGTTTCCAACTGTCAAATAACTTTGACTTTGTCTTCAAGTTGAAGAAAGCCTTATATGGGTTGAAACAAGCTCCTCGTGCCTAGTATTATAGACTGGATAATTATATTCAAGACAAAGGCTTCAAGAGAGGAATAGTTGACTGCAATTTATATATCAAAACAAAGGATAATGATTTGTTCATTGTGTTGGTCTATGTAGATGACATCATCTTTGGAAGTAATAATGATTCATTGGTAAAATGGTTTTCTTCTGCCATGCAGTCTGAATTTGAAATGTCTATGATAGGGGAACTATCATTTTTTCTTGGTCTGCAAATTACTCAGAGGTCTAAAGGAATATTTCTTTCTCAGGAGAAATATCTAAGAGAAATGTTGAAAAGGTTTCAAATGGAATATTCTACACCTGTGAGCACACCTATTGTCACTGGATGCAAGTTAAGAAAGGATGATGACTCACCTGATGTTGATCAAAGTTCATATAGGTCTATGATAGGAAACCTCTTGTACATCACAACATCTTGTCCAGACATAATGCATGTTGTTGGAATGGTAGGAAGGTATTAGTCTACACCTAAATAGAGTCACTTGATAATTGTCAAAAGAATATTCAGATACTTGAAAGGAACAATGAACTATGGCCTATGGTATCCTAGGAATCAAAATTTTCAATTATCAGTCTATTCAGATGCTGATTGGGCTAACTACATGGATGAAAGGAAAAGCACGAGTGGAGGTACATTCTTCTTAGGAGATTCTCTTGTAGCATGGTTGAGCAAGAAGCAAGGTTCCATTTCCTTATCGACTACAGAAGTTGAATACATTGCAGCTGCCACTTGTTGTACCCAAGTATTGTGGATTATTCAGACACTTGCAGACTTGGAGGTAAAGTATACTGGACCAATCCCAATTCATTGTGATAATACTAGTGTAATTAGTGTGTCAAAGAATCTTGTATTTCACTCCAAGACCAAGCATATACCCATCAAGTATCACTTATTGAGGGAACAGGTAACCAACACTGTTGTTTCTTTGCATTATATTCCATCCAAATATCAGATTGCTGATATCTTCACTAAACCTCTTGCAAAAGCTCAGTTTGAGTATCTATGCCAGAAGTTGGGCGTGACCCTGTTATCAAGTTAAAATAGTCTATCTGATTAGGGGGAGAGTGCTCATAGAATATCTAATTAGGGGGAGAGTGCTTATTGTATCTTTGATCAGGGGGAGAACATAGTCATTCTCAGTTTTCTTTGACATTGATGTCAAAGGGGGAGAAAAAGGTGTGGTCTGGATGCTACAGTTGGAGGTCTAAGCAGAATAGTGCAACCTTTCAGGGTTGCCATCAATTCCAAAGGGGGAGATTGTTGGCATGTTTACAGGAAGAGTGTGCTTTTCATTGATGGCAAGAACAACAATGAAGATGGAAACCAGGAAAGCAACGATGAGAGTTCCAAGATTCAGACTTCGAAATATTTTCGAAGATAGATGAAAACCTTTGAAGCACAAAGTCGCGAAGAGCGATTCAAATCTAGGTCGTTGGATCTGGAAGGACACGTGGCGAGATATCAACATTTCACTGATTCACAAAAGAGAGTAGGGGCCATCTCCAAAGTACCAAAATGCGAATTCTCGATGAGATCTGAACCGTTGGATCGAGGAATGTCGTGGGTCGTTGATAAGAAGAGAGCGGAGTTCGTAAATCAGGAAACAAAAGCAAGGAGGTGATCTAACTTCTGACATCGTGAATTGTGAAGTCCTAATGAGATATGGACCATTGGATCGAGGAATGTCGTGGGTCGTCGATCGGACGAGAGAGGAGTTCAAAAATCAGGAAATGGAAGAAAGGAGGTGATCTAACTTTCGACATCACAAAATGCAAAGAACCGAAGTGCGAAGAGGAGATTTGGGTTGTTGGATCACAGAGGGTCGTGGACCGTTGATTTGACATGACAAAGTTTGGAGTTCAGGAGTTCGGACTTTGAAGAATGGAGGAGAGCTAACTTGCGAGATCGTGAAACATGAAGTCGCGAAGTGCCTTCTTGATTAGCATGTGGTCACTGCCAATGGTCACATCATCAGAAGAATAGGGGAAGGAGCTAGCATTGCTAGGATCTACCTTGGAGCTTTGGGAGTTGGGAGAATTGAGGTGACTCACAGTAGAAAATATGAAACACGAAGTCACGAATGCCTTTTGATTGGCATGTGGCCACAACAAGAGGTCACATCAGCAAATAATAAGGGAAGGATCAAGCGTCGCTAGGCTCCACTTCGAAGATTGGGAGTTGGGAGAGTCAGGGTGACTCGCAACAAAATATCTAATGTGTGAAGTCCCAAAGTGCTTGGAAGTGGGGCTCCAAGTCATAGCCGGAGGTCACATCGTCAGAGGTTAAAGGGAACGAAGCTAGTTCTCGCTAGGATCTTAGTTCGGAGTTCGAGAATTGGGAGAGTTAGGTTTGACTCACATAAAAACACCCGAAGTTCGAGATCGCAAAGCACCTTTTGGAAAGGCGTGTGGTCACCGTCGATGGTCACGTGAAGGAAGGGGCTTAGGATGGATTTACCTACAATGAATAAAAACAATTGACTGTAACTTCCAGAGAAACCAAAGTATCTCAGAATAATGACCACTGATGACGAATAGACTGAGTATAACCGTAAGAGAAGACGAAGACTTGAGAGTATTATCTAGTAGAGGACTTGGCGTGATAAATACATGCAGAACATAGAAGAGGCTGCGTGTACAGAATGTAGATGAAACACAGAGCATAAAATGCAGAAGAAAAGCTAAACAGAGTGGGTGTGGTGCGCAGGAGGAGAAAGAGCAGAGCATAGAAGCTGAAGAAGGCAGAGTAGACATTGAGCTGTAACAAATCAGATAAGAGACAGATCAAGTAAGTAAGTTTTTTAAGATTCAATCAGGGTGGTAGGGTGGTGCTAGGGAGGATTGTAGTCCTCTAAATTCTAGTTGGTGCTAGAAGATATTCTAGGAGTTGGTGCTTCCATATAGTTGGTGCTAGAGAAACCTGGGAGTTGGTGCTTCCATCTAGTTGGTGCTAGAGAAATCTGAGAGTTGGTTCTCTCTATAAGTTGTAGCTTGCTATCAGAGGTTGTAGCCCCATATTTGAGTTGGTGCTCAAAGACTGTGGTGTACATGAAATTTGGAGCTTGATTGACATCCTAATAAGAAGAGGTTTTCTTCCTTTATGGGTTTCCTCATGAAAATCAATGTCTCTGTGTATTCTGTGTGATTGATCAAATATTGTATATCTATGCATATTAAGATATCAAAAATACATTAAATAATAATCTAGAAAGATTCAGAAAAGAACAAGAAAAGTTTTCAAGCTTATATACATAACTGATTCACCCTCCCCTCCCAGTTATATTTCCAATGCTAAGTGATAAGATGAGTGAGGAAATTATGTCCTATTTTTCCATTCTTAGATATCATCTTAGGAAAAGGTTTACCTATTATGCTAAATTGGTTGATCACCACTAAAATAAAATAATGGTTTTCTAAATTTTTTTAGTGATGACACTATCCTTATATTAAGGATAAACAAACTAAAAGTTGAGGCTGGGAAAAGAGCCTTCTAACATTTTTGTTAGTGCTTGGGGCTAGAGTAAACTTGGCCAAGTTCAAATTTCTGACTCCCTTCACATATCAATAATGAGGCTTTGAATAAAATATTGTAGCTTGTCATGCTCAAACAAAATATATATGCATCAGATTTTTCATACAGAGTATAGAGTTGTAGGGGCAACAAACAATTTTGTTGTATATGTTTGGTAGTTTATATTCTAATAATACTACATCTAAAATTTAACATGTTCATTTTTTGTGAAGTATTTTTGAGTTTGTAGTAGTTTGATTGAGTATTTGTGACATATATATTTATGCATGTTTATATGTTGTGGTTGCACTCATTTATTTGCATGCTCAATTTTTTATATTTTTGGAATAATGATGATGGTGTCTTTATGAAGAAGGGTACATTACACTTGTCGCATGGGCTGAAGAATTATATTGACAAATATTTTCTTAGATGTATGGAATGTTAGTAAGTCAAGAATTAACATCAACATCTAACCAAATTTGTGCAAATTTTGTCACTTTCATAATGGAAACGGGAAGTAGTAGCAATGAATTTTATTACTAAATTTTCAAGAATGGTGAGGCTTATTGGAAAATAATATTTTGTTTCCAAAGGGAAAGAGAAAATGAGGCTTATTGGAAAATAATATTTTGTTTCCAAGTTTCAACCTAAGATCTCATCTCTTTTCCCTCTTGTGCCCTAAATGAAGGAATCTACCTCCATTGACTTAGAAAGACAAGCATCGAATGCATGTAGCTGATTAATGATGAAATATATCACACATGGTTATTGAATCACGGGACGAGTTCATTCATTATGAGAAAAGATAAGAGTATTACATCCTCCTACCTAATTGGAAATCAAGTCATTCATTCCATCTGTTAGCACTAGAAGTCATCTTCAGATTGCATGGAAGGCAAGCCTAGTATCCATCAGGTTATATGTGAATGTAAGAGTGTTTTAAAGGGTCAAATGGAAAAGACTCAAAATGATAATGTTCCAACTCAGAAACATGGCTAGCAATGCACCAACAATCAAGGTATTGGCTAACTTTAATCAATAGTTTGGGAATAAATATGAATAGAGGGAAGACTTGAGTGAGAGGAGTGTAGGGACTGCTACAAACATCAGGTCTACAAAATGTCTAAGAAAGAAATTTTCTAATCACAAGATCTTCTTGACATCAGAAACTAAGGAAGCTAAATAAACATCATGATAATATAATGATCAAACATCCACCATAACATCACCACAATAATTCATGTGAATCATTCAAAGCATGAACATTTAGCATCAGAGGCAAATAGACTGAAAAAGAAGCTGATTTATATTAGTCAAAAAGTCTTAAGTCTAGTACATAGCCAGATCATAGTCACTTCATCAAAATATTACAGTCTAAGGGAGCCTTGCTCAACCATCCGAACCTACTAAAGAAATTGATCTATATATTTATAAAAAAAGGGAGGCAATAACTGGAGATACGAGTTGGCCTCATTCCCTTCAAAAAATCTGAACATTTATTTGATTTAACAACTTATCTAACCACCTATGCTATAAAACAGAAAAATGTTGGTGACTAATCCAACTGAACTTCAAACTAATTTGATTCCCTTTGTTGCGCAACTGCTTGTTTTCCATGTGTCTTTAAAAGCATGTGGTTGTCTTCATGATGCTAGCTGTTGTTTCCATAACCTTCTCCATAATCTATCTATCCCAAAGATGTTAGTTTGGTCTTCCTAGATCCTTGGTGTTTGTTGGCATCTTCCTTGGGTAGCAAATCTGGGTAGCGCACTACTAGAAAAAAAGGTAGTGCCACTATGCTGCATATGTGTGCTAGCTTTTGGCCTCTATGAAATATTCAGTAGCGCCTATGTGTAGTTCCATTGTGCTGCATATTTGTACAAACGCTGCTCTCTGCTAAATATTAGGTATCGCCTATAGGTAGCACCACTTACGCTGCATCTGTGTGCAGATTAGGTAGCATTGCCAAAAGCACAACGCCTTCAATCTTGAACAACTGCAGAACAATTGGTGGTCTTTCATGATGACAAAACCATTTCAATTAAGTGCCTTGATTGTACAATGGGTAGTTGCTTTTACCACTGGGGAAGCTAGCACTTAAAAAAAACCCAAAACCCAACTAGTTAAACACTTAGCAGCCTGTATGATGGCAGATATAGTATGTGCCTATCAGTTAACCCTCCCCAAAAGGAACAATTCTAAAAAATGGGGCTTACCATTTACCAGCTATTTTTTCATTTTAACACTTAGCCTCACACTCTTTCTGGTAGAAAGAGGATCTTCAATTGGCACAACAGATTTATTCTTCTTGGCATTGACAAGCTTCTTCAGTGTAGTTGTGCTCTCCTTAGCTACTAGTTTGTCTTCCTCAATGGCAGCTTCAAATAACACCTATAAATTTCTTTGGGCCACCTCATCTTGAAAGTGCTTCAACTCATCCTTTAGCTTCCTATTCTGAGACTAAAGGCCTTTGTTCTGTCTGTAAAGATTCTTTAGTTGTTTATGAAGGGGAAAATCCTTTCTCACTGCAAACCTTTCTAGGTCAAGGGTATGATTGTAGCCATCCATGAGCTCTTCCATCTGAGCCAAGTGGACCTTGTCTTCTTCTTTAAGACAAGCTATTTCTTTTCTTGCATCTCTAAACTACTTGATAAGTCTTGTAGGTCTTTCTGTTAGGAGGGACAATGGCATGCTCAGTCTCAATAGGCTTTTCCTCAGAATCCTCTTCCTTCTGCATGGGAAGTGTCTTGTCTACCTCATCAGGTTCCTTGATGGCTCTACTTTTATTCTTCTTTCTCTGCATAGGGGTTTCATCTTTTCTTTCCACATGCTTTTCAATGCCTTTCTCAGAGGTTTCATATTTTCTCTCCAAAGGTATTTTAGTACCTTTACCCTTACCCTTCTATATAGGGTATTTTTTCTTCTCCTTCATAGGCTTTTCAATGCTTTTTCCCTTCTTCTTTAGAACAGGGGTTTCTGGAAAAGGATGCTCTTGGAAAACCTCCTTAGGAATTGATGACCTTGTGAAAGGTCTTCTACCCTTGATTTCAACTGCTGGAGGAGAAGAGGAAAAGAGAAACTTCTTCCCTTTCTTGGATGTAGCTTTGGTAGAAGAAGACATCTCTTCTAATCTTGGTGGAGGAGGCGGTGAAAAATATCTGTGTGGAGAAGGACAAACTTCCTCCTTGGCTTCCATGACCTACTTGCTAATCTCTGAAACTTGAACAGGGGATCTGCCCTTTCTCTTCCTGTTGTTCCCTGCTTTAGTAGCATTGATGGGTGACAAAGGACCTGCAATCTGTGATTGAGGAGTAGATGCTAGATCCATGTTGAAGTGAGAAGTAACAACACAATTCTCCTGTGAAATCTCTTTCTTTCCCAATTCCTCAGAGACTAACATTTTGATCAATCCAGAGTGATAAAGGCTAGAATCCACATACTTAGATTTGGCTTGAACCCTATCTGACATTTTACCTATGCTTCTTAATAGGTAATAGGGAATATTCATCTCAACCTTACCAGTAAAATGTAGCAACAGCCTTATATGGTAATGGTACAATGTGTTAAATCTCCCTTCACATGTAAAATATCTCTGTATGATATTCAATAATCTGTCAAACTGTTCAACTAATTGACTTCTTGGCATACTCTTAGACAACTCATTGTCTTGATATTTAGGTTTAAATAGATCTTTAGCATAGGCTGAACTCAAAACCATGGCCTTGAACCACTTTTCACCTATAATGGGGATCCCTGTTGCAGCTGAGATAGAGGCTTCAGTTACCTCAAATTACAAATCTCCAACCTTGGTTTTACTACCATAAAAATGTAATGCAAACTCTTTTTCTACCTCTGGGTGGCCTCTCTGCATTTTCTGACAGAAAGAGAGGCACCCTACTCTCTGAAAGGCCTCTCTTGCCATGGGCTCTATATCAAAAATATGCATGTCCACCGGTTTTTTCCTAAGTATCTTGCCTCCTTTGTGTGTGTTCTTCGATTGAGGGGTCTCCATGGCTCAGAATGAGGGCTCTTGAGAGGCTTAAGGGATGGTAATGACTAGGAAGACTTATAATTAGGCTTCAAATATACAAGGCTGACCCTTTACAACTGAATAAAACGCTTGATTTTGAGATGAAAGGAAGCAGGGGAAGAAACGAGAGGTTAAGCAGTGCCTCTGGGTAGCACAATGCATACACAGAGGATAGACTAGTCAAGAGCTTGCAACTTCAATGGCTAAGGTAGACAACAGTAATCAGACTTAGATACGGGCCATGAGGTTTATAGGTCTGAAAAAGAGAGGAGATGAAGCTAGCATACAAAGATGGATCCTTTACCACTGTGCAAACTTAGCAAACCAAAACCCGAGCACAAACTTCCTGTGAAAATTAATATGCAGAGGAGGAAACACAGGATACCCATGGAGTAGACACCTGTTGAGATCTTCAATGCAATCTTAGGATGAAATTTGAGAGAACTTCGGCCCTGGAATCTTTCTCAGCATCAGATTTGGTTGACATGTGGTCGCCTGATTAGAACTTGCAAATTTGTGCAGCGCATCACTATCAAGCCTTTCAAAATTATAAACTGTTACCAAGGCTCGTAAATGAAAGATATGGAAAGCATCTTTAACTAACTGTCGGAACTGAAAACAAGGGACATGAAATCATTCATAGCAATCATGACTTAAGGTGAGGGTATGACGATCTGGATAGGCGCTACAGAACTGCCTGATGAGTAGGCATCGCTTCCAATTCAAAAATATGATTAGATAGGTAAGTGAGGATGATGAGGCATGCTTATGAGGTCATGAGTGAGGAGAGAGGTGTGTCACATCAGCTTGATCATGGGAGCTATCGACCTAGGGACAAATCATGAAAGGGACCAAAAAGAATAAACCATGAGCTAAAAGGGTTCAAGGATCAAAAATCAAATTGAGGATTAAAACATGAGCTATAACTTAAAAGTTTAGTCATCCATGGGGTCCTAACAAAAATAACTTTAAAGGAATGAAACTTTTTTAAACAATTTAAAATCTAAGGCTTTAAAAATGATAAGAAAAAAACTAAAAGACACAAGGAAATTTAGTGTGATAACACCATCATTTTCACCATTTTCACATTAAAACTTTCAAACTCACATGATGAGTTCTCCATATGCTACTAAGGAACTAGAAATATGAAGATGACCAAATCAACACTGTGAAAGGAGAATTTACATACCTTGGGGAAGATATAGAGAGGTTGTAGATGATAATATAGGTTGGTCAAGTTATGTATCCTTCACCTATGTCTAGTTATTGTTGTGCATTGGTTGTTTGAGAGACAAATTTTATTCTTCCAAGTTATTCCTAGAAAACATTCAACAGATTGGAAATTTTCTTCCTTCTTTGAAGAGCACTGGAAGAGAAGAATATCCATATCAACAAACTATTAAGAAGAGAAGGGGAATATTTTCCTTATGTTGTGTAGGAAAATGGAAGAGAGTGACATGTATGTTTGATGGTTGGATGAGATGCACAGTGTGATTTGTAATTAATGGACTAGTTGAATGATGAGAGTAATGGGTTCGGTTGAGTGAGTTATCAGCATGTAGCTTATATTCCTTCACTCTTGTTTCTTCAAATCCCTACTTAGGGGTGGAATCTACAGTAGATTCCCATGGAAGGGTGGAAAATTTCTCATACACAACCAATTTTTTGGACTATATTATGTTAAAACATAAGTGCTCTATTTGTTTATATGAATATGCACTTTAACGGTATAGAATATTTCTCTCCTCTATTGCATCTCCCTTGTCTTTGTCCCATACATTCAAGGGCTATAATAAATAAGAACCTTATTTCTTTTCAGTGATTCTAAAAAAGGGTAATATTATAGGTTTTCTAAAACAATACCAATTATATCTTCTCACTCATTAAAGAGTAACTCACTAAGGTTGACATTCGAAGAACCAATAAGGAAGGCTGAAACAAGAAGTAGAATTGGATTTCAATTTGTCACTCTACCTTACTTTCATTTTTATGGTGGGGGGAGGGGTTTGGTAAGGGGCACATGTCTCGATCTTAAGTTGTAGATACAAAAAGATTCTTTCTTGTGTTGGATTATATCTAGTTATTTTAATGAATGTGATACTTCATTGACATACGTTTAAACCATTCTAAGCCTATATGGACGGCCATCCCTACTTTGATATAGTGAAATGGTCTATTGAGAGCCAAAATTTTAATGGCCTAGGAATGGCTACCTGTCCCATGGTTGGAAGTGCGTGGGATGGGAACACCACAAATAATGTCATGTTGAATATGTACGTGTGTTTCAATGTATGTGGAATGGCCTCCTTAGTATGATCATCTGTATGTATAATTTACTTACTCAAGTCGTCCAATGAATTTACAAAAGTGATCCTCAATCCTATACTAAATCCTTCACGGGTACAATAATTCAACCAAGTACTCTTCTCACTCCATACATAGTATATGCAAAGAATATGAACCAAGCGATAATAATTAAACCTCAACGCAACTAGCATAACAACATATCCCTTGAATACTTTAGCTAATACTTATTCTACATCATGAATAAAAAAAGATGAACATAAATAATAAAAAATAGCATTAAAAAATACCTCTCAAATATTATAATAAAACATATATGAAAAGAGGATGAGAGGTGAACATTTATATGCTTGGATTAAGGTGTCCAACATTCCCTTAACATTCTACTTACTTTGACAACCTCTTCCTAATTATAAGATGTAATTTAGGTATGAGCTATTTGTTACCTTTTTATTCCTTATTATTTTAATGGTATCCATATTTTGTATTGATCAAATGAGGAATTACCTTGGAATTGATGCAATTCACTACTACATATGGGCAAATTATTCTACGAAATTTTTCCACGTTTCCATTATTTTCATGTTTTTTTAAATAGGGTGGGATTTTCGTCAATATTGCCACTAAAGTTCGTCGATATAGCTACAAATAGTTTTTTTTAACTTGGTCGGGATTTTTGTGGCAATTGCCACGAAAGTTCGTCGCTATTGCCATGAAAGTTTGTTGCTATTGCCATGAAAATTTTGCCTATCTCATTGGTCGGTGTTAATGGCTAGTTGACTAGTTGATCTATATATACCCGACTTTAAGAGACACTGTAACACAATTGCTATAGTTGTGACACTATTTGTGGCTTCTGTTTGAGCTGTTTATTTTTTCCGTCACCCACTGGTTGAACAAATCCAATTCTTGATCTACATAGCTCGGATTTTGAACTTGCAAGGTTAGTATGTTTTTTTTGTTGATGTACTCATTTAACTTGTAAATTTTTGTTCAAATGTCGAAATTTAATGTAGCTTGTTTTTTCCTTGATAATATATTATATGTGTAGTACCATATTTTATGTCTTTGGTTTTTGGATCTAGTTAGTATATTCTATGGAAAAGGGTATTTGGATTCCATAATATTCTAGGTTTATGGAATCCACATACCCTTTTCCCTTCAATTGTAGCTAGAATGTGTCTCTCTTTTCCTTGATAAAGATATGGAAGTGCTCTTGAAACTCAACCATGATCGGTGAAATGATAGTAATTGATTGTCATTTTCTTCTCTCTTTTATTTTTAAGAACTAACAAAAAACACCAACAAAGCTTGATTGAAGCTTTGATACCACTTGTTACATCCCTAGTACCCAAATGGGATCACACTTGCATAAATTGAAAATAATATAACAGTGACCATAATGGTTGGGATCCTTGCACGCCTAATGGTTGGCTAGCACTTACTAATTCAATTAAATGAAGGAAGAAATCTCCATGAATAAAATTTTGAAGTTGATTGTTATATTGATAAATGATAAGTTATGGTATATATAAGATAGGGAGGAAAATCATGTTTATAACAATAAGATACATAAACACTAACCCTAAACTTATTCTAGGTATATATGTCATTATTATATAAAGGAAACATTTGTACACATATGACCTTATTATAAAGATGTTATCTATGTCGTGATTAGGCACATAACAATCACTTTTAACTAACCACCTTCAACCATCTTAGCTTATGGTTAGCCACTTTTAAATTTCTTGGCTTATGACTAAGCACTTTTAACAAATGAACTTATTATTATATACCATACTCTTCCAATATAAATAAAGTCTATTTGTTTCCACTTTCTCAATAAAATCCACATACCGTTTTCTTACATGTGATGTTGTTTCTCTCAATTTTTTATAATCACACACAATTCTAGATGTAGTGATTAACTCTAGTTTGTAGTTGATGCAACTTGTTTATACACTATTAATAAGGAGTATCTCAAATATGAAAAATTCATGACGAAATCTATGATAACATGATGAAATCTACTAGTCAGGCAATGAAAAATGAGAACATGCCAAAGTGTCTTAGAAAATAAAATTGTGACCACTGTAAGTTGTTGGCATGTTTTCAGATAGAAGGCAAAGGATGATGGTTGGCATGTTTAACAAGCAGAGTATTATTGTCATTGATGGCAAGATCAGAGTATTCCTGTGATTTATGTCTTCGATGAAAAAAAAAGAACAGAAGATAAGTTCAGGAAGACCAGCAACGGAACAATGATCGAATGATAAGATCAAAGTGTTGGTCAAACTCCATTTCATAGTTTTGGCTATCTGGATTTTGGATATCGGGAGATAGAAATGTCAAGGATCATTACAACAGGAGTCCCGAACTCACGATATACGAAATCGCAAATATCCTCAGCCGTCAGATCGAGAATTGATTTGAACCGTTGATCAGGCATGACGAAGGCTCGTAAAGTTTGATACTCCATTTCGGAGTTTTGGCTATTGGGATTTCGAATATCGGTAGATAGAAATGTCAAGGATCATTACAACAGGAGTCCCGAACTCGCGATATGCGAAATCACGAAATATCCTCAGCTATCAGATTGAGGATTGATTTGAACCATTGATCAGGCATGATGAAGGCCCGTGAAGTTTGATACTCCATTTCGAAGTTTTGGCTATCGATATTTTGGAAATCGGGACATAGAGAAGTTAGAGACTCTCAACATTAGGAGTCCCGAAGTGACGAAAGGCGAAATCCCAAAATAGACACGTTAGCAAACCACTTCAGCTAAGAACACGTGGCACAACCAGGCAATGACAAGTGTCAAGCTAATTCAACATTTCAGGCACATGTAAGTCACGAATCAGAGTGACACGTGGAAATTATTCGACACATGTCAATCCATGTGTGACGTCAGCAGGTTTACATCAATTCAGAGTTTCATAAATCAGGAGATGGAGATGTCAAGAACTCCTACCATAGGAGTCCCAAAATCGCAAAGTGCGAAATCATGAAATGATCTGAGCCATTAGATTAAGGGTTGATTGGGACCGTTGATCCCATGCCATTTTGGAGTTTCACGGATCGGTAGTTGGAAGTGTCAAGAACTTTCACCACAGGAATGCCGAAATCGTGACTTGTGAAATTACGATATGATCTGAGCCGTTGAATCAAGATCAGATCTGGACCGTTGAATCATAGGACAAGTGGCAAGCGATTGGAATTTCGTTGACTTGGAGTCAACGGAGCATGGTGTGGAAACTCGTGAGATGTGAGATCGCGAAAAGATTTGGACTGTTGGATCTATGGAGATTTCAACCATCGATAAACTCGCGAAATATGAAGTTCCTTTTTGGCATAGCCCATGGTCACCACCGGTGGTCACGATAAGGGAAGGAGTCAGTCTAGAAGAGCTCCATTTCAGATTTTCGAGGATCGTGACTTGGAGAGTCGAGATGCCTCATCTCCAGATTCACAAAATGAGAAATTGTGAAAGTGATTTGTGTATAAGTGCATGGTTATAGCCATTGGGCACATCGATAGAAGATGGAGGAAGAAGCTAGAGGTGCTAAGCTTCACCACAGGAATGCCGAAATGTCGAAATGAGAAATGGAAAAATAAATGCAAGACCCTACGGATTCAATCCAATGGTGTAGGTGATTTTGAATATGATCGGAGGGCTACTGTTACACTTCACAGTTAATCAATTACTTACGATTCAATTAGAAAAACTGATTCATGATTCTTGATCGGTTGGCAATTTAGTTTCCAAGGCGTTTTTGCCCAAGAAGATTCAAGATGTAACTGTAGTGGTAATTGGGCATAAAAGGAACACACACAGACTGTGCGTCGTTGGTTTCTCTGCATAAAAAAAAATAAAAAATGAGTTGAACTGTAAGAAACTGAAGGTGACAGTATGCGCAGTGTGAGATAAAACTCAGAGATGAGTAACATATGAGGAAGAGACAGAAGCAAGAGCAGAATTGTAGAACAAGCTTGAAGCAGAGCAGAATTGTAGACAGAGGAAGAGAAGAATTGCAGAATAGTTAGAAGTAAACCAGAGTTACAAAATAGAGAAGAAGTGGTAAGAATCGATTTATCTGTCTTGTTGGTTATTCAATCATTCATTTATATTACAGGGTGGTTGGGAGGTGCTAGGGAGGATTGTTGTCCTCAGAGGTTCAGGTGGGTGCTTGAACACAGGGAGTTACAGCTTCCTTCTGGTTACAGCTAGAGAAACCAGGGTGGCAGGGTGGTGCAAGGGAGAATAAGTGTTCTCTTTTATACAAGTTGGAGCTTGTGTAACTGGAAGTTGGTGCTTCCATCCAGTTGGTGCTGGAACATTAGGGGAGTTGGTGCTTCCTTCTAGTGGGTGCTAGAGAAACAAGAGAGTCGG